>JAOQMQ010000005.1:15006248-15021118 GCA_027563845.1 Erythroxylum subrotundum | reverse complement strand
ACATAAGGCTTATAAGGAGGGGTGTTTTGGTCTTTTGGCTTCATTAAATGAAAGAAATAAGGCTTGTTTGTGTTAGGGGAAGGAAGCTAACGAATTTTGAAGTAGAAAAGGAGAGGTGAGTGGTTCGGTGGTGAGAAGAAGAACAACAAAGCTAGGTTCCATCTTTTCTTGTTTTTTAAGTTGGTTTTCAAGGGTTTTTCGAAAAGGAAAAAGAAAGGGGAAGATCTAAACTTCCATTAGAAGCAAGAAGCAAAATTCGTGGGTGGCTCTTAAGGTGAGTTGTTTTCAAGTCCTTTGGTTTTTGAAGGGGGTTTTAGTTCCAAAGGCTTAGGAAAATCATGGCTAGAGTTGTTCTAGGATGAAAGTCATGTTTTGTTTCATTAGGTTTTCCGATTTTGTAAGATCTCTATTGATTAGGGTTTTGTGTTTTTGAAGAAGAACAAAGGGGGCAAGAGGAGCTTGAGGAAAGGGATTTGGAGCAAGCCTAAAGCAAAGGATTCTAAAGTGGGTAATACATTTATAATTGAGAAAATAAGCTAGTACCATTTACTTCATTAAATGACTATTAATGCTTTCCAACAACTTTAAAAATATGTGTTTATTACTCTTTTGGAAAATTTGAGATTATACCATATGTCTTTTGCTTGGGAATGAATTATGAGAATGTTTTTGAATTGTTTCGATGCTTGAAAAAGAATGCGATTTATGAAAGAATGCAATGTTATGGAATTGCTTTTCGAAAAAGTGTCGTTTTGCCAATATGTGTGAAAAATGTTAAATGCATGCTTATATGGGTTTGTGGTGGTCCCTTAAGTGAGTTAAGTATAGTTGTCTTAGGCTTCTCCCGCCTGCCCGCTAGTGGCATGGAGCTCCTCACGGACTCCCATAAGTTCACGGCTACATATGACTGCTAAGCAGAAATGTATAGTACATTCTGTTTGGATCCACCGAACCATTTCCGATGTGCATATATGATGTGATTTGTAATTGTTTGATTTCGATGTATTCGTTATATTGGTTTTGTGAGTTGTTTGATCAATTGTAAATTTGCTTTGAAAAATAAATGATTCAAAGATTTTGCTTGTATTCTTGTTTATAAATGTGTTACTCACGAGCCGTCGAGCTCACCCCCCCTCTTTTCCTCCCCATCCACAAGCGACGAGTAAGAAAATATTTGACTGAACCGAGGTCAAGGCGTCACTCCCATTTGTTTTTTAATTTGAAGCTATGTTTTGTAATCAAGGCTTTAGATGCACTTTTGGAGCAAAAATCATGTTCATGTATCTTCTTCATATTTTGAACTTTTGAGACTTTGTTGTATTAGGGCTAAAAATGTCCACTAAAGCCTTGTAAGAACTCACTTTATGATATTAATGAAAGTCATTTGTGTTTTATTGTGTTTTGCCAATGCTTGCTTCATTTATGACTTTGCATTGTTTGGAAAATGTTCATAAAGGTAAGTTTGTGTGTGCTGTGGTTTAAAACAATTTCTGGACTGATGTGGTTGAATTGGACCAAATGGCCTTCTTGAAAGTTGTAGAGGACTTTCATAGCTTTTCAATGAGGTATAATGTGCTATATTTGGATGTGGTGATTTGAAGATGTGAGTTGTTGAAGTTGAGTGCAGATGCTGCAAATTCTGGACTGATGTGTTCATAGGGTTAGTTTTGTGTATGCTGTGGTTGATGCAAATTCTGGGCGGATGTAGATTGAATGAGATCAAGTAATCTTCTTGAGAGTTGTAGAGGAGCTTCATAGCTTTCAAATGATGTATAATTTGCTATTTTTGGATGTGGTAGTTCGAAAATGTGAGGTGTTGAAGTTTGGTACAGATGCTGTCAAATTGGCCATTTTCAGACAGAAGCTTTGAGTCAGTATTTTACCCTCTTAGAGTTAGAATTTGTTCTTAGGATCTTCTGGAGAGTTGTACATCGCTCTTTTATCTTTCCATTGATACCAAGTTTGTAAAATTTGGAGTTCTGAGTCAAAAGTTATGAAAGTTAGAAAATAGGATGTTGGATTGATATTGTGCTCGGCCAGCCCAGCGACCGAGCGACCGAGCTCTGGACGACCACCCGAGCGAGCGCTTGGCGGCGACCGCCCGTGCGAGCGCTGGCGAAGTGCGACGCGGCCGATCCCTGTTTTTCTTACCGATCCGACCTCCCTTCACTTGTTTGGCCATAACTTCTTTGTTTGACCTTCGATCGACCCGATTTTTGAAGCGTTGATTCCCTAAGACATTTTTCTACCTCTCCATAAAAGTGTACAACTTTTGATACTAATTTGGAAATTTTGGAGTAAATCAAAGAAAGAGGATCAGATAAAAGAGTATGAGTTGATATTTTTCTTGACAGACTTCAGTCTTTTGGTGATATCTTTATTTTTAGAGCTTCAATCGAGTTGATTCTTGTTTCTAATCAAACTAGAGACATGTAGCTACAACTTAACTGAAGGAGTCGATTTTTAATTTAGGCCCTAAGACTTTCAATTTCTGGATTGATTTGGGATGTAATTTCAGTCTCGGTTAGAATTTTTGCCCGGACGTGTTTTGGCCAATACTTCCTTATTTTTGAATCAAATTGAGCGTTTTTGGTGTCGTTAGAAACGTCATGAAATGAGGAACAAATGTTGTGAAGAAGTCTTATTGAAATTACTGTATGAGCTATCCCAAAATCTGTTCGAAAGTAAGATGAGTTCGTTTTTTAGGTTTGACTTGGTGAGGGCTCACCAACCTTGTGGAATGCACGCCTAGATGTCATATAGGACGTCGGCACGTGACTCGCAAGGGCGGGGGTCCAACATTATTAGTCTTCGTGCACTACTTATTCTATAAGTCTTATTTTAAAAGATATTGATGGTATGTATCGTACTTCTACTCTGGCTTCGTGTGCATCTAAGATTAAAATTTTTGTATATAATCATATTACATTTTTTTTCTTAGTTAAGATAGTAAGAAAATTGAGTTGAGATTGTGTGTCATGCTACTACTAGGTTTAAAACAACATTTATTACTTTGAAAAGTTTTTACGACAATAAATAACTACTTTAAAAATTAATGACAAGTAAACATTCTTCAAGTTATAAGTTATCAAAGAGTGTGAAAGGAAAAGAAGCTTGTGCTATTATTCTAGATAATAAATTTTGAGATGCTTGTTTGATCATTATGAAGCGAGTGGCTCCGCTTATAAGGCAATTGAGGATTGTTGACTCTGATGAGACGCCGTCTTTGGAGTATATATATTATGGTATGTATAGAGCTCATAAAATAATTATGAGTCTTTTTAAAGTGAAGGAGAAATTATACAAGCCTTATATAGATATTCTTAACTGAGGATGAGATAATTATCTTACTCAAAGGATCTATTTAGTAGCTTATTTTCTCAATCCTTATTACTTATATAACAGAGACATATGTACAAATGATATTATGGGCGGTCTCTTTAAGGTGATTGAATGCAAAAGTATTTTCCTTATTGAAAAGCAATCACAGGTGACAAATGAAATTAAATTGTATTATGAAAGTTTAGGACGTTTTGTTATATCATCTACAAAGAGAGAAATTATGATGAAAAAAATGTAGCCTAGTAAGTTTTTATATTTATAGTTCATCCTTTACTTATTAATAATATATATTTTTATTTCTCATAACTACTAATTTAAAATACAAATGAGTGGTGAAGATTATTAAGTAAAAATGCTCTAACATTAAGAAAACTCACTTTTAAATTACTCAGTCAAATAACTTTTGCATTAGATTGTAAACGTAATTGGAGCATTTTTTAACATATTCATACAAAGAAACAAATTTGTTTGGAACATTAATGAAGTTTCTTCCTATTCTGTATCTATTATTATATATAAAAATATTTTCAGAAGAGCAGACTTCAAAGGTATAGATCCTAATAAAATCTTCATTTTTTATCATTTCATTTATATCATCTATTATTTACTTGAAGGTCTCGTTGATTTATTTCATAAACAGTTTGTAGTTGAAGTTGATATTATCATTATAAGTTTGATTATTGATGGTCCTGTTGTTGCGGTCATTTGGGACTAATTTGGTTAATGTCATTCCTAACAATGCTACTTAAGTGTCGTGTCCACATACCTCTTAATCCCATGTAAATTCAGTTACATTAGGAGAGAAGATGAAAAAGAAGAATGCAAATGTCCCCTAAGTTTCAACAGGAAAAAATTCATTGTACAAGAACAAGAGTTGAAGCATTATGCTGCTACGACCTGATCTACCAAAATCATATTATCTAGCCTTGTACATTAAACAAGTACAATCCAAGAAGGAAACAAAGATTTTCATGTAGTTGTCGACTGGGAATTCCTGGACATTCAAATTGGAAGTGTTAGTCAAATGGGAATCATTACACAACCTTCCATCCAGCTAAGTATTTAGCACTTTTTGGAACATAAACAAGCTTATTCTTCTTTCAAATGCTTGAAGTTAGCTTAGCTGACTTATTTGCATCGTTGCTTGTGCAAGACAATATGATGATAGTAGCTCCATCCAACCTTTTTAAATTGGATTAGTCAATGCATGGAATGAAAGTCAAAGCTTCCATCCTCACCTTAGCATATCTCCAGTATGCAACCGAGGTCCACTTAATGCCGGAGAGATGCTGAAAGTGTTTCCGTGGCCGTAGAATGAAGGATGCGCAATAGGCATTGGGCGATCAGGAATTGGCGGTACTTCTATGTCACCTTCCAACATTTTAAGAGCGTCCATAATGCTTGGCCTCAAAGCTACCATCACATGACCACATAAAATTCCCACCTGCACAAATCTCTCCATTATAACTTTTGGGTTTGAATTTGATAGTTCTTCTCTCAACAAACATTGATCCAATGCCTCGTCTAGCTTTCCTGCTTTCACTAATGACCAAGCCCAATCTGTAATCAGAAAAGCATGAGGTGTGGACAAATCAAGGGCTTTTCTCCCACACATAATTTCCAAGACAACTATCCCAAAGCTGTAGACATCACTCTTCTCAGTCAGTTGCCCGTAAAGAGCATACTCAGGGGCTAGGTATCCATGAGTTCCTGCCACTCTTGTAGTGAGATGAGACTGCCCTTCCCTACTCTGCTTCGCCAGTCCAAAATCAGCTACTCTTGCTCTCATGTTAGCATCTAGTAGTATATTTGTTGGCTTAATATCCCTATGGTATATTGCAGGCTTCACTCCATAGTGCAAATAAGCTAATCCCTTGGCAACATCCAAAATTATGCTCTTTCTCTGAGGCCATGTCAACGCCATCCTTCCACTTTGGTTATCAGATGAAGAGAACAAATGGTCATCCAGATTTCCATATGGCATGTAACTGTAAACAAGATACCTTTCACTCCCTCTATCCTCACCTTCTCCATTCACCACACAACATCCTCTAAGGGGCACCAAATTCCTGTGCTTCAAATTGCTAATAATCTCAACCTCGTTGCAAAAGTCAGCATCAGCTTCAAAATCAGACTCTATGATCCTCTTAACAGCCACCATTGTCCCATCCTCCAAGACGCCTTTATAAACCATACCAAATCCTCCTCTCCCAATAAAATTCTTGCTACAAAATCTATCAGTTGCTTTCTCAAGGTCCTCAATCTTGAACCAAATGGAACCTGTGTTTGGTCTCAGTCTTGGCCTACTCCCTAGTTCCTCTATATCCAAGCCAAGATTGTTGTTCCCTTTTCTTCTCCGCTTCTTAACATACCAAAAGTAAACCCCTAACAAACTGAACATGACCATAACAGCAACTGTTGTCCCAGTTAAACCAAAAACAAGAGCGGAATGAGTCTTACTAGTTGAACCCCTCTTTGAGTTCAAGTCTAAGCCAAATATACATGAAATTGCACCTTCACTCTGAGGACCAAATTCATTTACAATACCAGCGGCATAAAGAACAGTGAAGTAGAAACAATCTCTAGAATGACTTGTGTTACCATCAATTGCTACCAACATGGACTGAACCCTAAATCCAGCAGCCACACATGCATCGCAGGATGTGTAATCCGTAAGATCGGGCCTGCAAGCCAAGTCAACTGGCGTAGACTGATTAAGTTTCGCAACCCAGTCATGAGATGACAATATATGGGCACATGTATTAGTCGTCACAACAAACTGTAAAGGGTCAAGACATTGAGAGACTATATCACTTGGGAAGAGAAGAGAGCTCAGTTTAGATTGATAATCATGGAGGCAAGAGATGGACATAGACAAGTTGGGGAGGTGGAAAAAAGAAGTTTCTTTAAGATGCTCAGCAAAGCCAATACCCAAGAGTGAGAGAAGGGTTTGGCAGCAGGTGGCAGTGGTGACGGTGGTGTTGTCGACTTGGGTGGGGGCTCTGTCGTGTGATTGTGGCCGGTAGCTTTGGCAAAGTGTTCTGTTCCATGGGATTCTAAGAACATAGTTGAGGTCCAAAGGGCAAGCGGGTGATGTTTTGTTAGGACTTGGAGAAGTACTGGAGGTGACAGCTGAATATGAAAGACAAAGGGTTGACATAGAAGAAAGTAGTGAAAGAAACAATAGATTCAAGTAGTTCGCCATCTAAATCTAAATCTAGGCTTTTTCTTTCTTTGATAAGATTAAGAATCAATACGATCTTTTTTCTAGGATGATGGTCTGTGACCGTGTGTGATGATGATACCAAGAGGCTGGAGATGAAGAGAGTTTGGACTTTGGAAAGCAAGCAGCCATTGTGGGCTTAGCTTAGGTGGTGCTGATGGAGTTTCAGAATCTCAACTAGAATCCAATTTTGGTCAAACTCTGTGTCGTGCACTGGGTGGCTGTTGGTTGTTTAGTCAAAAAACTCACCTCACGTCTCCTGTAAACCACTCGCTTTAAACATGCTGGAGAAAAAGGAAATTGGAGGAGTCTCGGTCACACGCGCTTTGGAAAGCAAAAATAAAATGTCTCTCTTTTTGAATATGTAGAGACGAGAAAGTGGGTGAAGATTGGAACGCCTTTCAGCGAGATGCGTAACGTTTGCTACCTTAACTAGAACATGTACACATTTAAAAAAAAATTTTTTTTTTTTTTTAAAGAAGAATAGATTGAATGAATAAAGGTACAAAAAAATAAGAGTTCAAGAAACAGGCGAAAGAATCAAAGCTTGAAAGCTAACTACTCAAAAAGGAAAATACTGCAGTAAGAAACAAACACAAAAGTCGCAGATCTTCAACAGGGGCTGGAGATAAACAAATAGAGATGTAGCCTTGTCCACCTATCTCAATGCATGAAAAAAGCGGAAGGGAACCTTAAATGCGTAGAGAAGAGCAAAGAGATGAGCTGCATCGTTGTTGAAGGTTTTTGGTAATAACGATCTCTCTTATGTCCTTGAAAATCAGGGAAATCAACGTCTCTTTGGTAGATGATTGATCCCTGAAACGTCTATGGTTGCGTTCTTGCCATAACCTATAAATACAAACTCCCAGTATGATGAGATGGATGGGTGAGTGCACAGAAATACCATTCGTGATTTCCAAAATGGATGTCCCTGGTTGCAACCAATAACAAGAAGCAGTGACATAATCTCATATATCCTTGTTGTAGGGGCATTCAAAAAATAGATGGGTGCAAGATTCTCTCTGAATTAAACACATAAGGCAGTTGTTATTCAGTTGGATGTAAGGAAGTCAATTACAAGAAGTTAATTACAAGAAGTCACTCATAAGAATATATCTTCAAATACACCCTATAGCCTGTAGTCATTACATCTCAGCTAAAAATACTAGGAGACAGAATTATAACGCAGGCTGAAATGTATTAATTTACAAAGTTTTAAGATTATTAGATTCTCCGAGATGTCACCACTTCTGCCACATTTCTTTGCCATTTGATTGATAATAAGCTGCTTACTTGTGCTTGCTTTGGTTAGCTCATTAAGAGTACATAAGCTTCTGTACTTTCCAGCAAATATCCTAAAATTTCTTTCCTTTCAAATTTCTTGGGAACATGTTGTTGTTGCCGCCATGTATACTTGTCCTACTTGGAGCTTGGCATATGCAGTATTCTTTGGATAATGTCTACTAGCTCGCTTTGGTTGAGACTACACTCACATAGTGATGAGATCCTCTACCATATATATTATTAGAGATCGTGTAGTTGAAAAACAAACTCCCATCCTCTAGATTGCAAAGAACACAAACTTTAAAGATGGATAGGAACTTTAGTCTATCCATTGTGCTAAGCCTGTTCAACATTGTCAACCAAAGCAAGAAGCTGACATTAGGCTTTAGGTTTTGCTTAAAAACCATTCTACTCCACTCTACTCTTGTACTTGTGCCAAACATCAATTCCTTAGATTTCTTGTTTGTTAATTCTGCAACAGGTAGTTCATGCTAGAGATGTATGTTATCATCATTCGAATTTATATATTGGGGAATTGGCAGGTCCTCATCAACTCCGGAGTTATATACCAGCTTCCATTCTCTATCATTTCCTACACTTTAGCTTTCCTTGAGAACCCAAAAAGTGAAGTCCTAGCCTGTTGATTATGGATAAGAGCTCCCTGACCACACCAGATATCAAACCATAGAGAGGCCAAATTTCATGTCCTTATTTTACAAGTTATATGTTGTTGAACCATTTTCCTCAATTTCAGTATCTGATTGAAGAACCATGAGTAGATATCTTTAGGATGCAGAACGCAAAGACTATTCCCCTTCAGAGTGGAGTTATGAATCCATTTGATCCATAATGATTCTTTCTCACTTAAGATTCTCCAAATCTTTTTCAGCATTAAAATTCTATTACTTCTATTTATTGTCTCCAACCCGACCCTCACATTTCCTTTGGCTGACAAATATCTTTCCAACTCACTTTTGCAACTCCTTCTACATCTCACATTTTCCCCACAGGAATTACTTCATCATTCTTTCCACAATTTTAATAAGACCTTTTGTTAAGAAAATATGGGAGCACCATTATGTTTGCATAGAAGAGAAGACAGACTTCAGCAATTGGAGTTTTCCACCATATGAAAGAGCCCTATTAATCCATAAACCTAGTCTTCTCTAAATTTTTTCTATCAAAGGAAAACATTCTCTACATCTAAGCTTTTAAATGAGATTAGAAGTCTCAAATATAGCATAGGAGGGTTTTGTTTAGCCATACCAGTAATTTGAGACATTTCATCTGAGAGGTGTACAACACTTTCTAACAACGTGAAGAAGCTCCTTTGGAGATTAATACTTAGACTAGAAAGCTCCTTGAATCATTGTAAGGTACTCATTGGTATAGATACTAAGTTAGCATTAGCTTTGCTTAGCAATATAAGATCATCTGAAAAACATAAGTTTGTTAGAGAAACTAACTTACATTTGACGTGATACTTAAAACTTATGGTTATGGAGACATTGTGCTTCAGCAAGAGTGTGAGAACCTTCGTGCATATTATGAAAAGGTAGGGGGAGAGTGGATCCCTTTGCCTAATTCCTTTAGGTCTCTTAAAAATTTTAGTAGGATTCCCATCGATCAAAATGCCAAAGGAAGTAATGGTGACATAAGCTCTGATCCAGTTTATAAACATTAGGGGAAACTTCAAGACTTCAAGTTCCTATAAAATGAAATTCCAGTATGTTTTCCTAGGTGTTTTAATGTGTTTTCAAATGTTTCTTTGTTGATTATCGTATGTATAGGCTTAGAATTGTGTTATTGTGAGTGTTTGTTTATATCTACGTATTTGTGTGGTTTAGATCTTAAATTTAATCTTAATTTTATGTTTCATGAAGTCTTTGATGCGTTTGTAATTGTTGTAAATCAGGTAATTGAAGAACAAGGAAGATGGCACAATCGTGCTTTGCTTCCAGCTTACTAGCACGATTATGCATGGACTACATAAGGTTGCATGGCATCTGGCTTCAAAAAAAATGAAGCACGATCGTGTCTCCTTAAGTGCAAATTTTTTTTTATTTTTTTAGGGTTCAATGCTACTTTTGGAATTGAAAAAAGTGGGAAAAAAAAACCCTAGACACAACCCTAAGACCTAAAGCACTATATAAGAATATGAAATACAACAACAAAAATCAACATCCATCGTATCAAAGTGTGGAACAAATAGAGTTTTTATTATTTTCCTCTATTTCTTTCATAATCCTTGATGTGTAATTTGAATTCTAAGATGTTGAACATGTTTATGAAGTTCTAAATTTCATGTTAGGATTTATTCTATAGTTATTTTGTGACTTTTAATTATTATTGAATTCAATATATTTTTGGTTGTTTGTGATAATTATTCATGCATAAACTTGACAAAAATTGAGAGAGTGAGTCCAAAGTAATCAGTGTTAGATTGTACAATAAGAGTTGGTAGTTTAATAGAGCCACAATTATCAAATTAATGATCAATTGAAGAGAGATCTTGGTTGAGAAATTGCTTATCTAATTGATAGCTTCAAATCTAATTGAATAAATTAGGGAAAGTTTTGTAAATCGAGAGATTGCAAATCTGAAAATTTTGAATTCAACTAAGGTTAATTGATTAGATCTTGAAAGAGAGTAATCAATACCTTAGGAAATTTAAGATCAAACATGTAATTGAATCAACAAGATGAAAGGAATCAAAATAAGGAAAAAAAATAAGTCCTACGTATTTCATCTTAATCAAAACCCTAATTTTATTATATGCTTATTGTTTATTTTCTTTGTTTTATTATTTTGTTTTAATTTCTGTTATTTAAATATAATTAAAATCAATTTCTGAATATCTTAGACAAAGTTAGGTTTAAATTGTTAACTATTGAATAATCCTCGTGAGAACGATAACCTCTTATACTACAAGATACGATTCCTATACTTATGGTGTATTGAGAATTTTATTATTAGATATAAAACTTGCTTAATAAGTTTTTTGCTCCATTGCTAGGGATGTAGCATTAGGACAGTTTGAATTCCTTATATTTAATGAATTTTTGTTATTTTTGTGTCCTTGTGATTGTATAAACATAAGAATTACTCAAAGTTCAAGCAAGGTCGAAGAAACTCCATGTCTTGACATCATAAGGTAGGAAAGAGAGATTCAAAGAGCGAGATGCCAAGAAGAGATATAAAGAGCAATGATAGAAGAGTTTAATCATGGAGACCAGTAGAGAACCTTTATGGATTTCATGAGGCCAGGGTTTCATGCTACAGATCAAGCAATCACTTGACCATCGGTGCAAGCAACGTCATTCGACATCAAAATAGCATTGCTGAACGTACTGCAAACCAATGTTTAGTTCTAGAGGTTGGCTAATGAAGATCCTAACTCCCATCTAGTGAACTTTCTAGAAATATGTGATACCTTCCGATATAATAGTATGTCGGAAGATGTTAAAATGAGGTTCTTGCACTTTACACTTAAGGATAGAGCCAAGACGTGGTATCGTTCCCTAAACCCAAACAATGTCACTATATGAGAGCATCTAGTGCGTGCCTTCCTGTACAAGTACTTCCCTCTGACAAAGACAACGAGATTGATAAAAGAGATGTCCTTACCACAATCTACCAAAGGAGTTCCTAATGGAGTTAATCCATCCATGAGGCGGACCATAGATGTAGCTTCTGGAGGATCTCTGATGTAGAAGACAGTTAAGGAAGTAGACGATTTCCTGGACACGATGGTGAATAATCATTGGACGTCGGATAGAAGCAGATAATAGTTGACTTTCGGAGATCAAAAAGGAGTCATTATTGTCAATTTAGTGACAATACTACAAGTTAAGATAGTTAATTTAACAAAGCAACTGAACAGTTTGAAAGCCCCCTAGTCTGCTCCAATCAAAGCAATTCAACATGGATGTGAGTTATGTGAACAAGATAATCATTTTACTGTTGATTAATTCTTAATGCAAAATAACAATACTAAGCAAATTAACTATATGGAAACATAACTTGGTCTAGGAGGAGGGAATAACCCATACTCAAACACATTCAATCATAGGTGGAGGAACCACCTCAAATTTTCGTAGTCTAGCAATGTGGGCAATTAATTTAGAAATCAAGATCCATCTAGATTTCAACAAGATAAGTCCAGTGTAAAAAAAATCAAAATTGGACGAGATTATAGACAATATCATAAGCATAGATGAGGTCCAAAAGAGGCTGGAGAGGAAGTTCGAGCAGGTATTTAAGAACCACACTTCTTCCATTCACAACTTAGAGGTTCAAGTGGGCCAGTTGGCGAATGCATTGTCTATAAGAAGTGTTAGGAGCCTCCTAAGTAATACTAAAGGAAATTTAAGGGAACAACTTAAGGTAATCATACTTAGGAGCAAAAAAGAGCTCGAACAACCAGTTGAGAAACAAGCTGAAACCCACCTCATAAATGAAGAAGAAAAAGGGGAAAATGATGAAGAAAAAAGTGAGGACCCTCTGTATGTTGCCCCTTCGCCATACCTACTGAAGATTCCATTCTTACAAAGATTACAGAAGAATAAATTGGACGCACAATTTGCAAAGTTTGTACAGAAGTTGAAGACTTTGCAAATTAACTTATCTTTTGTGGATGCATTGGAACACATGCCTAAGTATGCTAAGTTCCTAAGATATATTATCAAATAAGTGGACTTGGAAAGATAAATAAACGATAGCGCTAACTGAAAGTTGTAGCGCCATTATCACCAGTCACATGCCTTCCAAGTTAAAGGATTCAAGGAGCTTTATAATACCCTGTATAGTTTGAGAGTTAGAGTTTGCAAAGTGTTTATGCAACTTAGGCGTAAGTATAAATCTTATGCATTTTTTATCTTTATAATATTGGGGCTAGGCAATATGAAGCCATCAAGAGACCATTTGGTATGGTGGAAGATGTAATAGTTAAAGTGGATAAGTTATTTATTCCTGTAGACTTCATGGTGCTAGATTTCGAAGAGGATAGGAATTGTCCACTAATTTTTGGATGATCATTTATGAATATTGGGAGAGCATTGATCGACATTCATGAAGGAAAATTAATTCTTCATATTAGTGATGATCAAGTGGAGTTCAAAATGAACAAATTCTTGAAAAATTCGAAAGAAAGAAGCTCTTGGATGAATATCAATATAATGGATGAATGTATCAAAGAGCAAGAGGAGAGTTACTTTGAAGAAGTTAAATTTAAGGAAGTTGAGTCTAAGGAGGAAGCTGAGATAGAGAAGGACTGAGTTTGAGGAAGAAAGAGAGAGGAAGGAGTTGGGTGTTGATGCGTGCTTAATTGACTATGAATTTATTCCATATTTTGGGACCCGATCTCGGAACCGAACCCCAACCAGAAAAATGAAAACGGAAAGAATCCGACAACACGAATCAGATGCGAAACAGAAACATATGGCGAAGTCGAAGCAAGCAAACGGTTCAAAAGAAACGAAACTAATGTCCGACATCCGGGAACTAAAACTTTAGAAAAACGAAAAGGTCGCGTATTGCGTTGAAAACCCTAAGACCGATCCGAAAATCGGTATAAATTTTTTTTTCTTATTATTCATTCCCTTCATCTTTTAATCAATCTTATACAAATCAAAACAATTTAATTTCCCATTTGGAAATTGAACCATTCTAATCTCACTATCCTTTGTCATAATTTTCCTTAATCTCAAATCACTAGATTGCTCTTAATCATGAATATCTTAATCGCATCTTTAAAACTCTTATTCTTATTCTTATCCTGCCATAAAAATTTCGGCAGCACAACGGCTGCATTTCATAAAACCCAAAAACCTGCAAAGGGTTTTTAAAACTCACTTCTAATAATCCAAATCAAAATACACAATTCCTCGGACCTCCTGTCCGGAATCCCATCATACACAAACACAATCCTATACCTAAAACACTTCATTAATCTCAATCACAAATCAGTATCCTCGGACCTCCCGTCCGGAACCCATATAATAATCACATTCATATCTTAATCACATTCACATTCATATATACTAACCATAATTTACTTACACAATCCAATTCCATAATCATATACAAACTTATATCTCAAATCCATACTCGAATTCAGAAAATATTTACATTCTGAAAAGAATACACAACAAACTTTAATGGCTTTCTAAGCCATAAACAATACCAAAGCCAAAATCCACAATTCCACAAATTACAAAAACATGCAAAAGTCGAACTGATGTCTTGACCGTCTTCCATCCGATCTCCTGCTCGAAAACCTGGAGATGGGGATGAAAGGGGGGTGAGCTAGACAGCTCGTGGATAACATATTTATAAATTGAAAAATAAGCAAAAATCATCTTTTCAAAACTTTTGCCATTTTACAAACTTGTCACAGCTGAAGAATCATCAAATGCTTAGTTCTCAAATTTTCTCAATTTTTTTCGAATCATTCATAAACCATTTTCAAACATTTCACGTTTGAAAAGCTCAATTGCTAAATTATAATAATTCTCACTCTTTCAAACATTTCACGTTTTCAAACCTCAATCTCTCAATCCTCAAAATTCACAAATATTTTCACAAGTCATAAAGAGAATCAAAAACATGAATGCACCACATATAAATGCATCACATTAGAAACAAAAATCAAAATCACATAACACGTCAAACGGTTTGGGTCGGTCCAAAACGGAACGTACTGCACATTCCCGCTTAGCGGTCCTGTGCAGCTGTGAACAGAACGTACTACACCTTCCTGCAAAGCGGTCCGATGTAGCCGTGAACTTATCGAAGTCCGAAATTGGAGCTCTAGTGCCACTAGCGGGCAGGCGGGAGAAGCCTTTAAAAATGAGACAGTGCACTTACTATAACTTATAGAACCTAACCAAACCCACATAACACATTTTCATGCTTGAAAATCGAATTGCCCGAAGGCACATTTCGAAAGCTTGACTTTCATATCATGTCATAGTTCACACAAATTTCATTCACTACGTTCAATCTCAAATCACATCACAAT
>JAOQMQ010000005.1:14971685-14988539 GCA_027563845.1 Erythroxylum subrotundum | reverse complement strand
ACAAACACTTAGAATATAAACAAACACTCACATTATCTAACTTTCTCCTAAAATATTTAAAAGATGAAACATCTGACTTCAGTTGAAAGACTAATAAGAAAGTAACAACTGCATTAGATATTCCTTGAGACTTTCATAAAGAACCTAATCTGGTCAAGGATTGAAGTTAAACTTAAATTCAAGATGTAGAAGGAAATAAATAAAGTGGACTATTTTCCCACTTTGGGTTAACTAACTTGCTCAACCCTTGGAGAAGGCATTAACATAGCTTTAGTAGCGCCTCATTAACGTCTTCTTTAATTTTAAATAAATATGTTCGACTATAATTTTTTTGGTTTATTAATTCTTAATCACCTCTTATTACGTACCTATTTATGTGAGAAAAGTTCACCTTTGTATATTCTACCAACATTTTTAGCAAAGACAAAAAATCAACATTAGGGATCTAAAGAAATCTTTTAAACAAGTATGAACAGTTCTCACAAATTTTTAAAGTGCAAAAAAATTCAATTGAATTAATGAAATCAGAAAAAAAAAGTTATAGTTTATCTAAACTAAATTAAAGACCCCAAACCATCATTTTGAATGGGTGGCAGAGGTAAAAGTTCGCAAAGAACAGCTTCATTGTTGACTTGCTAATGACAACTTTTGTAGCATGTAATATAAGATTGCTAACGGTGCTTTTAATAGTTTCCAATAAAAAATAAGATGGTGTCTTGATCCCATATATACAAAATCTTAGTTAATGTTTCATAAAGGATTAATTGAATCGAGTGAAGTCATAGTTAAAGAGATCGAATTAATATATCGCCGTAATTCCTTGCTTTCAGCAATCTGAAGCTAGTATGCAATATGGAATCATATCTGATTCTTCTCCACGTATTAGGCGAATTTCCCCATATGGCACACGTTCAGTTCCTGCAAAGGATCAAAATGCAACAAGTTTTACAGCTGATGATTTCAACTGCCAAGAATGCAGGACACTCGATCTTTTTTCTCAGTTCATACTTCATAACTTACAAAAAGCAAACTCAAAAGCCGAATTGACAGAATTAGGATAAAGGAAATTGTCTTCTAAAGGCATATTCTTCAATTACACTCTGGACTGAGCCCTTAACATTGCTTCCTTGCGTCGACCAAGACGGCAGCATTCTTCCGGCATCATTTTGTCCTAAACTGGAATTATCAAAATCTGGGTCATCAACCGAGCATGGATTATAGGAACCCGTTTCCTTGGAATCTTTGTTCTTGTTAGCTGACCTCTTCTTTGACCGACCTGTGCTCTTAGTGAAGTCATCATCCTCTTCTTCGTTTCCATTTAAGGCCTTATTTTCATCTCTTCTCCTTTTTGCTGAATCGTTACTTTCGTTGCTACTGCTACTATTTCTGTCCATCTTATAGTATTCCCTGATTATAGACTCAATGGTCTCCAGCAACCGGTCACCATACTTACTGACCTTTGCCCTATACAAAGCCCAAAATTCATTGGAATTTGTTGCTAATTAATCAGTATACAATCTAACCAAAACTTACTTTCCAATGCCATTGATCTCAAGAAGTTCTTCTTTTGTCCTCGGAATTCTTTTGCTTAAGTGCTGCAGTGTAGCATTACTAGACCAAGAAAATAAAACTAATCAGCATTTGTTGCACTAAGTTTTCTTTTCCATTTTCTGCAAGGCAGAGTTCCTTGGAACAGACTGTACTAGGAGTATAGTTTTTTGGTTAGATGTGGAAATTAGATGAGAGCTCACCCAAATATGTGGTAGGCCATGACACCCTCTCCAGCTTCCTTAACAAGAGTAGTTCGAAGCAATCGCAGAGCAGAATACAGTTTGGCTGATAAATTCTGTAATAGGATATATCACAAACATTTAGAGAAAGTGAACCTTTGCTTGCTCATTTGACTTATACAAGTAAAGAGTTAGGGGAAAGATTTTAAGGATACCAAATCCATTTCAGGTTGAGGCTGTGCAGGAGTGTCAGTAGATGGAGGACTTTGCTTTCCAGGCATCAACAAGCCTTTTGCAGGAGTAGCTTCCAACTTGTTCAATTTGGTTGCTTTCACAGAGGAAGGGAACCTGCTTGTTATATATCAAGCCAAAAAAAGTCTGTTTTGTAAGTAAATATCAGGCTGAACCAAAAAAAAAATCTAATGAAAAGTCAAGAGGACAGCCAAAAGTGGCATGTTAGTAGCTCTAGTCCGAAAGTTTTAGGCAACAAAGTCTTCACTGCAAACATTGCAAAGCCCATCATTATCTGGTTTAAACCATCCACGGTTGCAGAAAATATCAATTCCAGCAAAACCCCCGAGCTATTTGGTTTGCATTATACACTCCTCCATCAAACAATTGTAGTGGATCAATATTAACAAGCATATTAAATCGACTCAGCAAAAGTTCAACACTGAAAAGAATGAAGTACGTGCTTCTAATTGCCTACTCCTGATGTTGGGTTTCCACTTTTATCTAGTATAACTTAAGGAAATCTTCGTGTAACATTGGTGTAGTGTTTGTACCAAGAAAAGTACTGCAATACACGCTACTAAGTACTAACAAACTCTCTAGCATTTCCCCAAAGTTGGTGCATGTTTCTTAAGCATGCTCAGCTTGTTAGAAAGAATTCCCACCTGAGGTCCTGATAAAGGCCTAGAAAATATGCCTGCAAGCTCAAATACCGACAAGGATTAAGGAAATACTACCAATTTCCTATATCTGATCTTGATTTTACCCTGGCGTCATTTTTCTTGCATGTTAGGATATCAAAAAGAATTCGTTACAATGTTAACCACATAACATTACCATCATAATTAAAATGATTGCAACTCAATTTGTATCTTAAAATCAAATCGGATGACTAACCATTTTATCGAATTAAAAGAGATTGCAAAGAAATCCACCATTGGATTGAGAATATAATGAGAAGCTGCCAACTATGGGACATGAATATGTTGCATGAATTGTAAATGGTATCTATTAGGAGCTTAGAACAGAATAATTTAAATGGACTAGCTTGAACATGGGCTCCCCTGAGCTAGACTCGAGCAAGGCCTGACCTGCTCAAGTCCAGGCTGATCCCAGTGATGGTGTTCCCCCTTAAACACAAACTAGCCTATTTAACAGTAGTAATGTTTCTCAATTTTGTAACGTAGATTTATATTGTTAAAATTTTATGACTGAAACCATATTTAGATATGGTTACTGTAATTACTAATATATCAAATTCAAAATGCAAATTCTAAAGTAAAACTGTTTACCAAAAAGAGCTTTTTACTGCTCGCAGAAAAGAAAAGGAATATTAGAATGGGCCTGAACTTAGACTTTGTTACTAAGCCAATGCTTAGCCCTACCTTTTTCTTAAACCTAAGCCCGATCTGATGTGCCTATATCAAAGCCTTAAAATTTTATGTCAGACCACTGGGATTTTCATGCTAGGACAGTTTTGAAAAGATCTAGTTAAATCATGACTGGGACACACCTCAATATGCTAGGTCAATTTTGAAAAGATCTAGTTAAACCATGACTACGACACACCTCAATATGATAGCCTGACCACCAGAACACAACTTGTGCGCTTTGGATTCATTGATCTGAAATGAGCAAAATAGAACTATTATCTTGTAAAATATATGTACACAAAAAACATTAAACATAGCAATTGAAGAAGGCAACTTGTTGGAATAGCGAGTCCAATATCGAGATGCAGGTAGCATCAAAAGAAGTTTAATGATAAGTTACCTTCAACACTGATGATACAGATCCATAGATATCACTTTTCTTAACTTCCTCTACAAGAAAATCCTCCGTAACTAGATGACGCAATACACGGGAAGCTTCTCCCTTAGCTAGATGTTTTCCAGAACCATGAAGACTCAAGGAGTCGTGTCTGTGTTTTTTGACCTAATTTAGTGGTAAAACCAAGCAGTCATTTCTCAATGTTAGCATATATGTCTAAAATTCACCGCAGACTTACAAATTGGCTTAAGGAACCCCTGTAGACTTCTAAAATATGAGACGATGAAAATTGCTGCCTCATAGATTTCACCAGCTCAATCTAAACATGAAAAGGTAGAATGTTTATTAGGGCAGTGACATATCAAACAACCTTACTAGCAATACAAGGCCAACTAAAATGTGAAAATAAATCTGCCTTTGTACCAATTGCTTTGCAATTTCAGTAACATCCTTCTCAACTAAAGTTTTGATATTTGCACAATTGTCACATGTTTTTCTGCAGTTTCCAGTATCAAACTTCTCTCCAAAATGCAAAAGTTGTAGAAGACGTCTACAGTCCACATCATTTTCACAATAGCTGACCTGAAACGGAAGTTGTGATTTGCTGGACATCAGATTAAATTCTTAACCCATGGAAAGACAGTTACACATCAGTTACCATTCTCAGAATATTTTCAGTGTTCTTTTCCAGTATCTTATCTGAATTTGTTGCATTAGTGCGGCTATAACCAGATGTTGCTGGACTTTGCTCAATCTGCCCTTGGATGATCATATGCTTGACCCGTATCTAGGAAAGGAAAGGAAAGCAGTCAGCAACATCGATTACTATTTCAAAGAAGAAAAAGAGTGGAAGAGCTTAAACACTGTTTATAGGAATAGTAGCTGGCAAACAGATAGAAACGATTAGGTATGAAGCAGAAACCAACATACAAAAAACACATCCCTGCTTTATGATTAACTTACATAGTCACTATAACTGTAGTACAATACACAGGATGATCGCTGACCATCACGACCAGCACGACCACACTCCTAGAGAAAATGGCAAAAATTCAAGATACTGGCAATTACCACAAAATGAAATGATAAATTTTTTGCATAAGGAATCACAAAAATCAATCAACACCTTTCACGTGAAGATCTTATGCTGATTACCTGATGGTAACCTTCTATGGACTTTGGGAGTGAATGATGAATTACAAAACGGACATCGGGTTTGTTGATACCTGAAAAACATCCTTAAGGTGGTTTATCTAATTAACGCAGAAAATGGAAAAAACTAACTACATACCCATTCCAAATGCCACAGTTGCACAAATTATATTTACTTCATCTTTGCTCCATTGCCTCTGAACATGTGCACGTTGGGCAGCGTCCATATTCCCATGGTAAAACGCTGCTTTATGTCCACACTCCTGTGCGACAAAGGCACTATCTTATGAGAAAGTAACTGACAGACCTAAACATCAAACTGCAAAAATAGGCTTATATAATATGCTTCAAGATCAAGAACTAAATAAAGTCCTGTTTAAATTACTAAAACAACATCAAAAAACCAGGGTTGAATCAGAACATAAATTGATGTATGCAAATTTCCATCCTGCATCGTTCAAGGAGATAGGCAATATAGATGCTTAGAAATCAACTATTTGTGTAAGTCATTAGCCATGACTGATTGCAGCTACTAATCATTCAGACATTCAATGAATCTTGATTCTGTAATAGCTTCCCAGAATGTACACTTCGGCTTTGCTAATCTTCCTCGACTCTTTCTGAACACTGTTAAAAGGATAATATGAAGCACTACAACCTTGTTCCTTCCAGTAGAATGTACTATTAGCTTTACCATGAGTAATATCATCGTGCTATGTGAGGAAGAATGCCCTTACAATCCTATGCAACAACCAAAATCATCTCAAATACCATTTGTACAAATATGAATTCAGAGATAAAGGATGCATTATATGGCAGCACACATTTCTATATGATTCAAGGGGATCCTTGACCTTAACCCACAAACAAACAAAAGAAAAATATCTCAATTCCCTCAAGTGTATCATGGATCAATCTCAAACAACCAACTCAAAATGCAAGACCTCTCAATATTTGGGATAAATATAGAATAAATCCTAAAGATTTTCTAACATTGACAACTCAATGTTGATCCTTCCGAGTTCTCCTATCAACTCGTAATTTTTGTGAAATTGGCACCTGAGGAAGATCATTTTAGTATGCTAGATTGTAGTATTAGATCATACTACAAAATATGAGAATTCTACAAAAGGAAACTTAGCTCTGAAAACAGAAGTCCAACAAAATCCAAAGAACAACTCAAAGAACGACAATAAGAAAAGTAGAAAACTCAGTTGCTGAGAAAGAGGTAGAGGTGATATTGCATGGTTAGAACATGTATGATTTAAGCAACTGAATATAATGCCATGTATCCTTAAATAAAGATGATGTCAATCAATGAAAAACAGGTCAATCAAAAGTGTGTAAAAGGAATTTGAACTTAATTAAAGGAAGTAACAGGAATTTGGATAGAATCATATGAATTTCTAAAGGTTTAGGACTAGAACACTTTCATCCCTAATTATTCACTAGACCAAGGACACTTGCAATCATCAAGAATAAAGATCATGTGAAAAACACCAACCTGTAACTTTTCAGCTACTTTCTCACAATCCATTCTTGAAAGACAATAAATAATTCCACATTCGTCAAAATGATTTTCCTTAATGAACTTGTCAATGTCCTCCAAACACTTCTTTGTTTTAGGAATGACAGAGTACCTGCAATACTCACAATGAATAATGGCTTTTAATTCTCGTGGCATTTAAGCTTTGTCCAACACATACCATAGATTTGGACGATTAAAGCTTTGACGGAAAACTATGCAATTTATGAGACCAAGAGCTTGTACAACGTCTTCCTTCACACTAGCTGTTGCAGTAGCAGTTAAAGCTAACACTGGAGTTTTCTCAAATTTCTTTTTCAAGACACCAAGTTCCTGAAGACATTAGAAGTCAGCTTGGAAAAATGAAAAAGCTGCAGATTTATGGTGCAAAGATAAGAAGAAAACATATGCTACAACCTTGTAATCTGGTCTAAAATCATGTCCCCACTGACTCACACAGTGAGCTTCATCAATCACTATCCTGGCAAGTAATCCATGAGCATTCAAGCGTTCCAAGTGTCGCAAAAGAACATCACTCCTGCAAGGATGAAAAGTTTGAAGCAGAACAAAATAAACCGGCTACTTATGAGCAGATTATAATTTATGATATAGGATTGAGGTGGAAAATAGAACTAAAAAATAAATTAAGCTTCACATCCTGATGAACACTAAACTTCCAAGAAGTGGGAATCATAGGTTGGCAGTTGGCTAATATACCTCTACGAGAAAGAGCAATAGGAGAAAATATGCAATTGGACAGCAGGAATTAGGAGAAACCAAACTAGACATTGCATACAAACAACAAAATATTTTTCTTGTTTCTTACATGTGATATTGCATCTATATAACAGGAACTACACAGGTGCCACAAAGACAAAGTCAATTACCCTCCAACCTCAAGCCTCTCTTCTTCTAAAATGATGAATATACTACTTCCAATAAGCTTTTTATTTCTAGTTATATCATATCATATCTTGTGAGTTGCACTTCATTAATAGCAAGGCAGCAGTATCATCTCAAGAGAATTTTAAGGATTTAGTTTCTGTAGCTATAGAACCCAATATTCTTAAAACCAAGCCCGGTTCCACAAAAAGCAGAAATACAGAGGATCAAGGATAAAATTTAAGATATAATTGTTCTTTAATCAATTCAATGTATGTTAGAATAAAGGAAGTGTTACAAATAACCAAATGAAATTGAAGTTCCTAGAGTTGCTCTAAATGGTTATATTCTGTACACAATACTCACTTAGCAACCTTTTCTGGGGTGACATATAACAACTTGTATTTACAATAATCAGAACAAAGTTCTCTGAGGATATTCTGTTGCTCAGTCCACTCCATATTGGCACTAAGGTATGCAGCAGGTATATTCACCTACATTAGAAGAAAACAAGAAAGCATACCATCAGATTAGAATGCTGCTGTAGCCACAGGCAAAGTAAATGCACTACAACGTAGGTAATGCAACCAGAATACCTGCAAAAGATGCATAATTTGATCTTGAATAAGTGAGACAAGTGGTGAAATTACTAAGGTTATTCCAGGAGAGACTAGAGCTGGGAGCTTCAAAATAGCACCAAAACATGTTAGATCAAGATTTCCAGCGTGCAAAAGTACAGTTGCCTAATGCCATATATTCACGTTTAACAAAAGACAATCTTTTCATTTTTGTTTTTTGAAAGATGAAAATGAATTTTATAAGAAACACGATAATGGTAAGCACCAGTTAAGCCAATACAAAAGCAAATGCCTATATAGGTCACCTCAGCCATATAAAAGCTAATGTTCAGCTTACAAGCAGTCAAAGAACTAGAAGTAGTTATAAGCTAATTCCATCTATTGACCATGTTCGAGATGTATAGTTGGTGGACACCTTTGGAGAGGATTACTTACCTTGTCCAGTTGATGGTGCAGGTGCAATTTAACAGGTCAGAAAACTATGGACTAATCCATTTTAAAATACAAGAAAATGCTGGATATAGGAAATGAAACTGCTTTAGCTCTACTTGGAAATAAAATGCCAATGAAGTCCACAAGAATCTTACTTGGTAAGTCAGACTTTTTCCACCTCCAGTTGGCATTAGAACAAAAACATCATAGCCACTCATAGTAGCATTTATAACCTCTCTTTGATTGGGGCGAAAGGAGTGATTGCCAAAAACTTTCTTATTGTTGGCCTACAGACAGAATCAACCAAGCAGCAATTAGGAGAAGTGAAAATTTGTTAATGAAAACTAATCCAATAGAAAAGAGCACCTCAAGGTTTTTGGTCCATGGGAAATCAGTGCTGCTCCACTTTGGGTCATTTGACCCCTCAATATAATTAACTTTAACAAACTGAGGGATATAAGGCTCCCTCTCTACAGGACCAGAGGAAAATGTAACTCTCTCTAAGGAAGAGAAAGAAAGTGAAGATGGATTCCAATTTCCGTAACCAACCACTTCACATTGTGGATGAATCTGGGTATTAAAACTTATGGGGCCTATTTTGCACGTAGATGACTGAGGTGTTTCATATTGGGAGACGTGAGTCATTGTGGATGCAGAAAAATGAGAATTATGTCTTTCTTCATCAAGAGCATGTTTCTCAAGAAGCTGAATTTGCTTGTTTAGCTGTAACCTAATGATGAACACACAATAACAAAATCAGAAAGTTTGATTATTTTTAATGTTAATCAACACATTCCCCCCAAATAGTGAGACAACCCTAAGACAAGGCCCAAAAGAAAACAAGCAAAATAGGAAACTGGACCTAAATATCATGTGCAGAAAAGGCATAATGTTCCATCTAGTTAAAGAATATCATGAACTTATGGCAGTTTTAGGTTTTCTGCTGGAACTTGATATTATATCCGATGTTTGAGAAGATTATAATAACCATGTTAGAGAGAAATATAATGCAAAAAAGACACAAATAAGCAATTTCACCTATTTATCAGAATTTAAATAATCAATCTTGACTAGGAACTTGGGTCAAAGAAAATCTTAATTTCAGACTCTTACTTCTTGTACAGGTTTTCCAGAGCTGCATATAGCTTTTAAGACATTATTGGAGGAAGAATGATAACAGAAAACATGAGTTCTCAATTCAACAATATATATGCTCAACAAAATATATTTTAAACATAATAATTTCCACACATACCAAGGCCAAAATAGTGAATATAAAGAATTAATGAGCAAGGAAATAGTAAGGCAACCTGTCTTGGCGAAGCTTCTCTGTTTGCCTTGGACTCAGCTTGGAAGCATTATCAAGCAGTTCATTAGAGACAGCAATAAGCATATCCTTCATTTCCTTTAAATGACTAGCAGCTTCTGGGCAATGACCTAGCTGTATCAGTTTTATAAGTTTGGAGCATATCAAATAGACAACAGATTCAGATGTCAGGAGACAAAGAAAGTGAATATGAAAGAAATACCCTAAGTCCATGACTACACTCTGAGCACAATTCAGGTGGCAAGATTATGTTCTCCATCCTTAGAGAAGCAGTGTTTACAGTAGGAGTTATTGCTTGAAACTTAGCAATTGTTGGCTCTGGTGTGCAAGTAGATTGGTAGTGTTTCATAGCTATTTGGTCCACATCAATACTCTGGAATGGATATAAGAATGCAGCAAAGTCAGCTTTTTTGAAGGAAAATATCAAAATCACAATTTGAGATTGATTAGTTAGTTTATAAAACATAACTCAAAAAAAATTTCAAATTGCATGATCCACATTTATTCAATTATAATATTTTGCTTTCAAATGTGAAACAAATCAGCATAAACTTCAAAACAGCAACAGCGTTTGAGGTAAATTTCACAGCCGGTTAGTGTGGTTGATCAGAACATAATTGGCAAAGATAAAATACTATTACAAGAGATAGAACTCCTACTTTGCAATGCAAGGTCTACTCCAAACAGGCTTCATTGAGAATAGCATTGCCATGAACATGTGACTGAGTTACCTTGAGTAAGTCGTCATCGTCAATGTAATCCATCAAAGTTTCTGAAGGCTCTTTTGTTTGACTGGCATGTGTCACATCAACTCTTGATGAACCAGAAAAAGATCTAGATTGTATACCAATAGAATGTGATGATGTAGTCACACTTTGTCTTAAATGATTGCCAGCTCTAGTATTTTGTGGTGGAAAAGAAAGCTCTGTGTATGCAGATTCATTATTCATTTCGTTAGGTTCACCAAAGTATTTATGTGGACGCACATGCTCAGGATAATGGCTGACACTAGAAGAGTTTTGAAATATAGGCTTTTGCCCAACACCATACAAGACGTCCTCACTAGCATTCATGACTGGACCAGTTTTCCCAGGTCTTGGGTAGTTCCTGCAAGAAAGCTGAAGATTGGAAAGAACATACCACGCCTGCAAAAATAAAAAAAATGTTGCATGATAAACTTAATTAATACGGATTGCCATGATGAGAATTATCGACTCTAGTGGTTTTTAGCTTTTTACAGAGAGATTATTTATTAATTTACAACAACCGTTTACCTTTTCAACCAGAGGATTCTGCAACTTTTGAAAACTTTGAATCTGGCAGGAGGGTAACCTAAGTGACAGAAGAAAGAAATAAGTGTCCGCCAGGACAATGTGAAGTTACTAGATGTCCTAGCCCTTAAAAGAAATTTACTAATAGTGACAATTTTTTTTTATGTGGAAGGCAAAATAAGAGGGGAATGGAGGGAGATGAATAAGAGATAATGGGCGAAGTCTGAAATATCCAAAACTACATAATTAACATGAGATGAGGAAGTTAAACAAATCTGGTATACTAACAACAGTCTCAAGTTTCCCTTATCGAGACAAATACAACATACCTCATAGTTATTGCCCCTTGAGCAGGAGGTCTTTGGGTTTGGAGTGAAAAAAGGAAATTTGAACTCAATAACTTATTTTGATTGACACTCGCATGCTGCAACCAATTGACTTTTGGAAGCTTCTCCTCACTTGAATTTCTTAGACTGAAATGCATATTTAACAGAAAGCACAAACACATACACACATGTATGCAGCATTAAATATATAGATCTTTAAGAAATGGGAAATAAAAAACAAGAAAGATTAGGAGATAATAACTACTTTTGCTTCATCCTTTTCCCTGTCAAACACCTCCTGTTATCAGAGAGACAATTGGCACCAACCAGCACATCATCAGACCTAGCCTGAGAAAATGACATGAAATACATCCATAAAACACGGCAGACCGATTGTATCAATCAGACTGAACATCGACATTTTGAGGACATGAGAAAGGGCGAGGAGGGGTTACATGAAAACCCAGACAGAGATAAGTGAACTTGAATTTGGAGAGTTTCACTGTTTAAGATTTGCAAGAGAGAAGAATACAAGTTTTGGAGGAAAGCTATGAGAGGAGAGCGCGCTCTTCAAATATTCTACAGTCAAGGGCGGGATGCTTGCGCATTCCTCCTCTTTTTTTTTTTTTTTTGAAAAACCTCTTCTTTATTTTAATAATACATATATTGGTATTTGTTCTTATTTTCACAAATAAATGTCTAATTACTCAATTTCAAATGCATGAATTGAATTTTAAATTTACACCTTATTTTAACATGTAGACAATATTTATGAGAGAATCGATTATTATTGGAGGATTTATGCGTTATTTTTATTTGATTATAAAAAATAAGAATATTGATGTGATTTTTTTAATTCATTTAGCCTTTTATACCTCGTGTGTTTAAGTTTGTGAATCGGTATACTTTAGTTTTTGTCATGCTTTTTAATATAAAAAAAGAGGTTGGTTTTAATCGATATTTTACTGTTGAGTATATAAAGTAGGACCTCTTTAAATTGATACTCGGTAAATTAATAAGCTCTCTAAGATAATATTTTTCTCCTGTCCCGACTTGGGCCAGTTGAAAATTTAACAAATTTCTATAAGATAATAAAATAATATATTTTCAAAATATCCATATGTAAATATAGGTCCCATTAATATCATAAATTAATAATTATATAAACAATGAACATAATAAGATAATATATTATATGTACATTGAATGTTTTTAATAAAAATATAATGAATAATACTTAATTATTAAGAAATAATGAACATTATTTATTAGTTTTCATTAATATTATGTACAATGAATCTATGTTTTAGATTCATTTAATTAATATGAAACATAAATTTTTCTAAGATATAATACTTTTTGATGTAATCAAAATTTAATTTCAATTAATTACAAAAATCTCTTTAAATTAATAAATATTAATTTATCGAATAATTAATATCTCTATAAAATAATAAATATCATGATCCCAACAATATTAATTTATAGAAGTTTTACTATATATTTCAATGTCATGCCTCCTTATATTACTTTTGGTTTTGATTAACTGGTGAATAGAGTTGGATGTTTGAGTTTGAGGTGATTTTTAATTAATAAAATATATTATATTGGTCAGTTGAATGACAATGAATTGACTGAAGGCTTATTATTTGTCGATATAAAGCATTGTTTAAAAAATAATAATGTCGATCAAGTGAATGATCAATAAAGAGCTCATGAAAATTATTTCCAAAAATAATCTTGATAATTTTAGTGGTCAGTTTTTATGAAAATTAAAATAGAAAGGGAGAGAAAAAGGGAGGAAGTGACGACAAAAGACTAAAAGATGGCAATTAAAAAAGGAGGAGGGTGATCAAACATAATTCAACAATAATTTTCATACAATTTTTATACTAAAAAAGAATTTTAAGTACTTTTAGTCTAATTAATAGGTAGTATATATCAAATAGGATTTTATAAATTTATTATTTTGTTAATTATGCATTTTAATTACTTAATTATGTGTTAATTAACTTTTTTGCATACCTTAATTAATTAAAAATGGGTAGAATTATGGAAACCCCAAATCAAGATAATGATAGTATATTTGGAAAAAATTTAGCATGTGTGATGAGTATGAAATTGTTTTGGTATTGATATATAGTTGTGGGACATGTGCATTATGTAGTTATAGGTGTTATGTAGACACCAATTGTTTATTCGAACATTACATCTGATTACTTGTTGGTGGCTTTGCATGAGATTTTTTTGATGTGGAGATCTTTATACCTACTTAATGCATATAAAGGTCTTATAAGGGCATTGGATTGTGTTTTAAGATGCAAGAAATGTTATTTGTAGGGAACTATCATGCAATGTTATGATGAGAGAGATATTAATCTATTAATTGAGAAATCTTAGATTGTGTCAAAATGAGATAAACATCATTATGTCTATCAAGATGTATAAATCGATGCCTACCCTATGTAGATATAAGGCTATGTACATTTTGTGGTACTTATATTTACTATATGTATTATAGATGACTAAGTTATACATGTATGTGTATATAATTCATTGACAAGTAGTTTAAAGGTATATGCAAACTTAAATAGGCACATTGGTTAATTTTTGTTGCATATTTTTCCTATTTGGTTTGCACTATCTTACTATATGTATTCTTCATATAAGAAGCTCATATAAGTAAAAGAAGCTCATATAAGTAAAAGGAATATGATGCATAATGTTTACCTAGTTAGATCATGTAATGTGATTGATAGAGAGAGTTTAATTCTTGCTTATTAAATTATAAAGATATTAGAGGCAAGATTTTTTTAGTTTTTGGATGATGAGATTTATGGCCTATTTGATGTTAGATGATAAGTTATTTATGAAATATCTAGTTAATTTGAGAATTATTTGGAATTTTGTTCAAACAAGTTGTTTAGTCTTAACTTAAAAATAAGCTTTTGGTGTTTTAAACCTTAGGCGTGGTGGTTTATGTAGGTTCATTATATTTTAGTTTAGGCACGAGTTATGGTACCTTAGATGGTGGTTAAAATAAGTTTAATTTTAGGAACAAGATCTTAGGAAACAATAAGATGAGTTGAGATAGACTTACTACGTTTTTATATCTTACCTTAATAATAGTAAAGTTTTCTTTTCTTTCTTTAAGTTTATGTATACATTTTATTTTTAGAAGTCAAATAGGTCTAGATGCATTAACAAGTGTTATAGTAGGGAAAGGAGAGGACATCGTGGGTCTAGTCACTAGCCATCATTAGCAAATTGCACAAGTCGTAGTTACAACGTCGGAGGAATGTTCTTAAAGATATGGTTGTAGGTTATTAAAGTTTATAAGATTGGGGCATCCTTTTGATGGGAGCTTTACAAATACTCTAGAGGTTAAAAAATGGCTTTAAAAAGGTGGAGAAGGTCTTCACAACCCATGCTACAAAAGAGGGTAACACGCTATTGTTCACTACTTACCTACTTAATGGGTTAATAAATGATTGGTGAGAGACTGAGAATAACTAATTTCATCTCTTCTGGCCTAATAGAGGTTCAGAGTTGCACTCTATAAGAAATATTTGCTAGTCATTGTAAGGGAAAGGATGATGATTGAGCTCTATTAGTTCAAGTAAGGTAGTTGTATAATAGAGAAGTATGAGTGGGAATTTGAGACTTTTGAGGTTCACCAACTACTTTAAAAAAGGATAAAGATGTAAAAAGGGAGAGATTCATCAAGGGACTGAACTTTATATTGAAGTATAAGGTAAGGTCTTTTGAGTTGATCGAGTATGTTGAAGTGGTGAGTAACGGAAAACTTTTTAAGGAGGGCAGAAGAGTATTAAGAGATGGAGGTACTATACAGAAATAGAAGAGCTAGTTCTAATAGTAAAGGACCCATAAGGAAGGAGACAAGGGAATTCTTTCTAAATGAAAGGAGGTGTGTCACTTAGTCAGGAGAGGATACATGTACAGATAGAGATAAAATGCCCTTTAGGCCTTTTTATTTTTTTTGCATTTTTATGGGCTGAGACATTGTGAAATAGAGTGCACTCTAAAAAAAGTGGTTGCGACTATTAAGCAAGAGCATGTAGTACATCAATATATCCTAACGAGTGCATGTTATGCAAAAGGTTCATATTGCACCAATAACTAGCTAACATTGCATTACTAGGCTAGATAACAATCCAAGAAGGGTTAGAGACACCATGCTCAATGTAGGGTGTTTGTTTAGAATAAGGTTGAAGTGCAGGCTTTAGATATGGGGACTATAACTATTATCCTCATTTCATCAATGTTTATATATTATTTGTTTAATATTAGTATGTATTATTTTTTCATCTTATGTATTTATATAGGCATTCGAGATACCTATTTGTGATTTTCCTTTTAACTTGTTAATATGCATGAAAATACATATATTTTTCTTATCATTTTGCTATATTTTATATCTAAATTACCTTAGTTCAATTAATTTTATGTCTTATTTTAGATAACTATATAACAAGTTACTTCAGGAATGTTATACCAATAATAAAGGAGATTTTAAGGCAAAACATGAAGAAATACCAGTTTTTAATTGAATATAACCTAGTACACAGTTATACGCTTACCCATATCTCTCTTAAACAATAAAACCAACAGATTCAATAGTTTGATGCATTGGACAAAGGGAGGATTTGTTACGAATAAAAGAGAAAAAATATTAAAAATTTGTAAAAATTTACTTGACAGAAACTAGCATATCTATTCATATGTCCCTCTCTAAATTTAGAAAAGAAGTTACATGGTTTAAGATACGACCATATTCGAGACAATGCCTATGTTGAAAAAAATTATAAAAATTGTAGAAGTTAGGGTTTTGTATTATTTTTCACCTTCTTTTAGTTTAGGCTTTAGTTTTAGTTAAGGTTAGCTTTTGCCTACTAAGCAAACCCTAAGAAACACATTTGAAGGTTGTTTTAGAAAGAGATGAAGTCATCTCAATGAAGAAATCACCAATAGAGAATTTCATTATGGGATATCTTTAAAAGAGTTTTTCCTCATATTTGACTATTTTCACATTTACAAGGATAATATATGGTTAAACCCTTCTATATCTAGATTAAAAGAAAAACTAATGGATTTTTGTCTATTTGAGAATTATATATGTAATGCTGACCATATACAAGTAAGAGTTTAGGTCTATTTTGATTTATATGTAGACATAGTAAAGAGAATTATGTATAAATTATCTTCAGCACATATATTAAGGATTAAATATGAATCTTGATATAGACTTACATGACCTTTCTAACATTAAGGTAACCTTTTTTGGGATCTCAAAGAATGTAACGCATTATGAGAAAAGTTAGTCAAAAAGAGACATTGAGCAAGTTGGAGCCAAGTTAAAGAGTTTTTGGTATAATTTTACGGGAGTAATACCCTTGTAGACTACTCTACTGCTTCATACGATGTTTTAGAGAAACATAGAGTTTTATGTCATTAATACCCATACTCTCAAGATAAATCCTCAAATACATGATTTAAGGTTTGATTTTAAGTTAATAAGTTAATACTTTTGCAATATGGACCTATGTTAGTCTTATATTAGTTCCACATTATCAGTAACTCTTATGAAAATCACAGGGTTTTATGTTAAG
>JAOQMQ010000005.1:14890835-14901792 GCA_027563845.1 Erythroxylum subrotundum | reverse complement strand
TTGACTTCTTTGTTAAAATGGTTGTGTTGAAAGAATTGTATGTATGTATGTTTTGTGTTGAATGTTGGTGGTCTGGGATTGTCCGAAGGTTTTGTCGTGACGAACCTTTCCCGAAGAATTTTCTATGCCAAATTTGGGGACTTCGCCGCGGCATATTTTTCCCGAAGCGTCATTTTGCTTGACCTTCATATTTAGCCACGGCGAACCCGCCACTGCTGAAGCTAAAATTTTTCAAAGTTTGGAATTTTTGGGAAATCAGAGCCTCGTAATAGGTACCGAGACCTGGGTGCCAACAAAACCTGATAAAATTAGCCACCGGTTGTTGTATATCACACAAGCTTGTCATTAATAAAAGTTAGAAATAAAAAAGCAAGAAAGATAATAAAAGCAGGGACAAAATATTGCACAAAGTGGATTTTTTGTCTCATAGAAACCTGGAGTTATAATTTGTAAATCAACTACAGAGCTAGAGTAAACATGAATAATTGATGGATTAGGATCTGAATCTAGAACTTGCGAGATTAGGAACATCAAAAAATGTGATCACTGTAATTTAAACTACGTGAAATATCAAGAAAGTAGTTGATTAAGTGGGACACAAACATAACTGGGCATAAATGATGTTTTTTGGCTACACTACAGGATAATTAGACCCTTTTTTTGTTCCTTAAGCAGGATGATACAACATATTTAAACAAATACCTTTCCCTTTAAGAAAAATAAGGATTTATTCAGTAAATTCCATTTCTGTCAAAATGAAAAGAGTTGGCAAGGGTGAAATATCTCCCTCTATGAGACACAAGGGAAACTAAAGATAAGAAATTAGTTAATATAATTTGGCATCCATCTACTTTTGAAACATTTTCAGCAATAAGTCAACTAGAATGTGTAAAGCATAAGATTCTAGAAATCCATTGGATATATGTAAAATTCATATTATATCTATTAAAGGCATCAAATTATGAAACTTAAATAAGACCTAGATAACTGACTACAATGCAGAACCACCAAAACGTATGGATTTCAGATATAAAAATGATACCATTATTTGTAGTAGAATGCCAATTGAAAACATGAAAACAAGCCCAGCAAGCCTGCATTCAATAAGACATGTTATAGGAAACCATGGATGGATTTGCCTCGGAAGTGACTTCAATAATAAACTGGGTTCCCGACTTACATTGCAGAAGATAAGGAACATTTGGCATCACCAGTACAGCAGTGCATAAAGATTAGTTATAATTAGCACCAGAAGGCATTGTAAATGAAACATATTTAAAAGATATTGAATCAAAAAGGAGACAAACCCTTCTCATCTTCAAACAAGTTAATTATAGCAGTAGCTACCACCAACAATAGGCATAAACATAAATAATCAACTCATTTGTCATCTCATCAACTCCATCATTAGGCAAATTAAATAACCAAATCAATTTTTAAGAACCTATCAACATCTATCGAAATAAAAATAGCCAAAAAAGAATATCCGTCAAATATCCCCTCAGATGTTTTTATTTTCAATTTTTCCTTGCCCTCTTCCCTAATTTTTTTTTAAGATAAACATGAGGTTAATCATCACTAGAATCTACGTAGAACCACAAACAATACACTAAAAGAGAAACACACTATTAGCTTAATTAAGCTTAAACTCCATACTTTTCAATCCTAAAACATCAACTAACTAAAACCAAAAAAACCTAAAACAAACAATTCGTAACAGTTCTCAGAAATTCCAGATCTTTCTCAAATCAAACAGGCAACGAATGAACTAGGTAAAGTAAACTTGAAGGAATTTATGGTTATAGGCTATCAATGGAAGCCCTTTTTTCCAATTTATATAGAAATAGAAAGGAAACATAAGCCATGAAATTACCCTTCTAACAGTTCTAAATGTTAGGGGCACTTTAAGCATATGAAAATTTTCTCAAGCTGTAAGTATTTTACTTCCAAGACAACACTCACACTGAAATTCTCTTCCACATTTAAAGTAATCCAACAAAAAGGTGAGGAAAGCAAATACAACAATGTACCTTACTCAAAGATCCCGACCAACAGCATGATCCATCACACACTTTAAATATTCCCATAATATAATTAAGATCAACTAGGATGTACATAACATACCCAAAAACAAAGGAAGACTTATGAGGGAGCTACTGGACAGAACACGATGCTGAAAAAGACAGACGAGGGAGCTGCTAAAGAAAACAGAAGATGGAGCTGCTAGAAGATAACTAGAAAGCAAAGAAAGATGAAAATAAATGTGGGAGCAATTGGAGAAAAAAGATGAGCAGTTATTAGAAAATAGTCAAGGAGCAGTGTTTTTAGGTTATCAAAACGATGTCATTTTTATTGTTGTCTTTTTGCTACGAAAATATTTTGGTAACTAAAAGTTAAGGGATTTGTGTGTTTTAGATACAAAAAAAAAAAATTCATAACGAAAGATCTTTAGCTATGAAAATAAGTTAACAATTCTAAAACGTGGCCAAACATTATTAGCTAGGAAAAATATTCGATGCAAAAATAAGTTCATAGTAAAAAAAAAACATCATCAAATGTTTTTAGTTACAAATATAAAATGTAGTTTATTCTAAACGTAGTTAATAGTTTTAATGTAGGAGGTATGCTTCTTCTTTTTTTTTGCTATGAATTAGCATTCGTAGCTAAAAGTTAGTCGAGGCTACGATTTTACAAATTTCAATTTGAAGCCAAAAGTACATAGCCAATTCTACAGTTTTTTGTAGTTATGGCACTTAGGCCTTTTGCTTTGCTTTGATTGATTAACTTCTGTAGGCATAATTGTTGAGAGGTTTGGCTCGAAGCTTTGCTTCTAGCTTAAGGTGTCATGAAGTCCTTTAGATGTGGTTATGCTCCTACGTAAAATCCATGTTAACATGATCCAAATAAGAATCTAAAGGGGACCTAATTATTGCTTAAACTTTTTGATCATTATTGAGTTCCACACCAACCAACCTAAGATTTGAATTATAGAAGACATCACCCTAAAGTGTGTTATGAATTTGATTGGTTAAATTTCAAAATTTACTGATTAGAATTTTAATTTTAGTTCACACAACTTCATTATCGATATGCCACCAAATTTAATTTCAAATTGGTCTCGTATCTTTTTAATAGTAGTATAGAGCTTAAACTATTTGATTAATTTGTCATCGATGTCAATCAATATTATGAACCTCAATACCATATAAACCTACCTCTCTTAACTTAGTTATCGTAAGTCTTTCAATCATACTGGTAATAAGCTATATTTTCTTCCATAAGAGGTTGCATAAAATAATTAAGTTATCAAATACTTCATTCTCATTAAAGATGTATAACACTTTTTTTGCTAAATATTATAATTATTATCATCCAACATCTTTAAATCAATAATGATATTCTTATAAATTATTTTCACATCCCTTACATAAAGCTCTTGATTGGTTAATTTTTTTGTATCTTTTATACTTATGCTATTAAATTTATAAAATTCACTTGATTAGATCATAATAACATGTATAATAAAGCACTAAATCTAAAAGAAATTTCTAATGAAAGTTTTTCTATTTTTCACTAAATAATACCCAAATTAGTGTAAAGCTTTCATACTTAAAAGAATGATCTCAAACACATGTATTAATATATAATTCAAAATAAAATGTCAAAATAGTCTCCAATTACAAATATCAACTCTTTATAATTTTACAAATTTATAGAAAGTACTTTGCTTTTGTAATAATAAAAAGTAAATACTTTTAGGGATCATTATATATAAATTGAGAGATTATATATAAAAGGACCATTAGTGATCATATCTACCTCCATGCTTATGCAAAAGACTCGCTCCTCATTAATTTTTTTAATGTAATAAGTTTAATTGGCATGTGTAGGCCACACGTTATAATGAAATTTACTATTTATGACTAAAATGGCAACATTCAATTTATTTAAAGAAAAACCTATAGAGCCGACTATTAGCCTCAGTAGTTATCACTATTATACAAAAATAATCTAAGAAATTTATGTGAACCATAACAAGAAGGTGTTAGTGTGTTAGGTTTTTAAAGAGTACGAAAAAAATTAGTTGAGAACCTATTGTAGAAAATTTAGTTGAAAACATATTGATGTTTTTTCACTTATCATGAAAATGAATCTATCTTTTTACAATAGTAAAGTGATAAGTAATGTCAATCTCATAAAAAATTACTATCATTAAATTTAACCTTTCCACTACTATAAAGTCAATGATAAAGTGAACTATTAGTTGATTATAACTTAAACTAAATTAAACTAATATATTAAATTCTACCTTGAAATAATTTAACAAGAGTCATATGATAATCATATCTAGAATAGACTTTTCTTAATATCATTGATTCAATTGCTTAGAGATTTTATTTTTTAGACTAGTATAATCTCATAATATAATGAACTGATACTTCATAGTATATAGTCATTTATCCTTATACAAATTAACTAATATCTCAGTCTGATTAACGCATCTAAGAATACTTTATAATTTGTTAAATCTCACAAAAGGCAATTGTACTAGTGGAAACATCATAGAGGACTATCCCTTGCACCTCATTCAATCCTAGATACCTAAGTCAATCTACATGTAAGTTGTTCTAACAACATCTATATGTAAATTTCAATAACATTTATGATCATATATAACTAACATTAAAACAACACCAATATTTTCCAAACATAAAACTCTTTATTATAAAACTAAAATCAAGTAATACAAAAAAAGATACAATCTCAACTAATCTAGCTAATAAAATATTTAGCCTTAATTATCTTTGAAATGACAAAAACAACAATCAAAAGAAAAGAACTTATGGAAAGATATCCCTCGATAATGATCTTGATCTCTTAATATGATTTGCTTTTTGGATTTTCCTTGAATTCTAAAAGCCGAAGCTAATATGTATTTTAAGGCCTTTTCTCCCAACATTGCTTTATCCTAATAACAAGATAAAAAGATGCAAAACTAAAATAAAATAAAATATGCCTCCTTTTTAGGGTTTTTATGTCTTTTAAATTATAGAATTCTATGGCAAATATGATTTGAAACATGACAATGTCTTAGGTTGTATATCACCATATTTCTCCTTATCATGTCACACTATCTCTCATCTATTCATATATGAGATCGTGTATCACATTGTTTCTTTTTAAGTCTTCTCGAAGAAAGACACGAGCTATGACAACCATGTCTCATTTGAATTCTTCTTTTCCAATTGATACATTCTCACTTTGCCCGTGTAACACTTCATGTTCTAAATACCACCTTCTTATTGTATAATATATCTTGGTATACAATTGTATTTATACCTTGTTTCTAAAATTGAGTTTTTATTAAGATTTTGCTTATAAACCCCTCCAATTTTTAGCCACCATCATTCCTTAAGCAACTTTTCAATAATGACCCTAAACAGACATAAATTCAAGATGTTGAAGTAACTAAACTGGACCATAACATGTAAAGGAACGTAAGCAAAAAGTTATTGAAGAAAAGAAGACTAGAGAGGAAGATGGTAATAAGGAAATTGATACAAGCAACATGCAAATGTAAGTGGGAAGGACAAATATCTAGGACTTGACTGAGGGAGAAGGGGTGTTATTAAACTGAATGATAATAGAATAGTGGTCCCTGTGTGCTATAACAAGGGATTACAAATATGTGTTATCTAATTAGCGGCTCTTAAGTTTTTATATTATAGTCAATACCATGACAATGGTGGTGTTTTTTTTTGGCATATTCTACCTCTTTTATATGGTACCATTTTTTAAGTTAATGAATTATTTAATTTCTAAAAAAATCAACAATAAGAATCAACATGAATAAAAATCTAGGTTAAAATGCCCCTAACTTCATCTGGCATCCTTGTATAGATTCTATTGTTTAGACTGGAAATTTTTTTCTAATGAACTGTAATCTATCGATGTATAACCACCCACCTCTTAAGTGATTAAACAACATATCTATCTAATTAACAACTCTTGGAATGCAATAAGTTCTTTGGGACATCACAAAAGATTGCCCTAATACTGAAAGGGTCTCATATGTATATATCTAGAACCTTATTCAATCTTGTATATGATCAATATTAAGATCAACACATATAAATCTTAAATATCAAAGTCTTCAATGGAAATTGAAATAATAGCTCACAAATATCTATCAGGGTTCCATCTAATCCATATATATAAGTATTTACCCTATAACCATCCTTGGAATAATAAAAACAACATGCAAAGAAAAGAAGAACCCATGCTAAGATATACCATATGGATGATCTCATTTATTTGATATGATTCACTTACTTGGAATAAATTTTGATCTCTCCCTCTAAAGTGACAAATTGATGTGTTTAAAGGTTCTCCTTTGATAGGCAATTGCTAATCTTAATGAGACTTGAAGATAAGAACAAGTAAAAAAACTTTAAAAGATATCCTTTTTCTAGGATTTTTGTAGCTTTTTAAACAATTTATTTTTAACAAATAAGGTCTAAGATATAACCATATCCTAAATTGTGAATCTTTTTGTTTTTTTCTCTAAAGATGGACATGGTAACTAATACATCCATGTCTCAAACTATATATTTTTTGTTTCTTTTGCACATCTTTTTTAAAAGGTATACAAGTTAGGACAAGATTGTGTCCTAAGTTGTGTATTTCTTGATAATTTTTCTCTTTACAACACCACCTACTTTCATTTTATGTATCAGATCGAATCTTCTTCTCTAGGACGTTTAAAAGGAACACAAAATGATAAATGATTTTGTGCGAGGGAGTGTTTATATAAAAATAGTGTTAAATGATAAATGATTATGTGTAAGGGTGTGTTTAAATAAATATAGTGTTCTCTTCATATTTTTTTTATAAACTATTCCAATTCTTGGATGCATCATTCCTCAAGAAAAATTTTCACAATTACCTAAATAAGATATAAGACCAATTAAATCAAGGTAATTTAGATTAAAAAAAGCAAAATATTAAGAAAAATATGTGCACTTGTCATGTATAAAATCTGAATGAGATATTATGGACTCAAACGAAGCCTAAAATTTTGAGAAAATTTGTAGCCAACTAGAGTTTACTAGTTTTATATCTAATTTTCTTCGAATTATTGCTTTATTTCTCTAATTGTTACTCCAACCAAAAAATTATTGATGCAGTTGGGGTCTTCCATAAATAAATTGTTAAAATAATCACAAAAATTATTTACAATTTGATTGCACCTATTCAGTCCTTCTTTTTATTTATTAAGGGTAAGTGAGCATTAACATCTCCAAGAATCACCTATGAGTTAGATCATTAATTGTTCATTGAAATTAAATCTTTTCCAAGATTTTTTTTTGGTGAAAATTTTATTAGAGTCATAAACAAAAATTATGTTAATTATGGTAAAGAGATGGTAAATATGAACTTCAAAATAAATAATTTTATTTAAAATAGAAAGAGGATTAGTCGAAAATTGAGTTATATCCTAGTAGAATAAATTTGAAATTGAGACAAAATGTATAATTGTTGACTGAGGACCATCCATGAGCAAAACAAAAAATTCTAAAGGGATTCTTGTTATGAATTCTTATATGGCTTCTAAGACACTGACCAATAAAGGAACAAAATGAGTGATAACAAAGCTTGAATCTTTACTACTTTTCATGAACCAATTAGCCGAAGAAATTCCAGTAAGTTTTACTAGATTAAAAGCTCTAAAGAATCTAGATTTGTCAAATAATAAATTATCATGAATCATTCCAGAGGGCTCTCGTCATTGACAAAGCTAGCTAGATTGAGCTTGGTGAGAAATGAATTAAGAAGGGAAATACCACAAGGAATTGGTGAGCTTCCAAATATTGAGACACTATCACTATGGGAGAATTCCACAACAACATGTAAATTAAACCATAGCAGTAGCATGCATCTTATACAAAATATGTACGTAAAGATACATGCATGAAACACCATATATAACCGTATATATATGTAAAGTAAGTGGCGGAATTTAACTGAAATACCTCCATTTATTGCCTTCCACTGTGGATCTGAAAGTGTCTGTAACGTTTGAAGCTTCTATCCTCTTCCTGAAGCAAGCTCGATGGTGTCAACAATTGCTTCAGTGAAGATAAGGACCAAACATTTAAACCCACTAAAACACTCAAGTCTCTGGCCATCACCGAGACTAAGGGTTGGGTAGATGGGCAACAACATATAGTGGGTAGGGTTAAACCTTTTTAAATGGACCATACATAATCATGAGAATAAAAACTTACATTCTCCCACTTGGTCCATTTAACCCAACACCACATATAACAAGAAATCAAATATATGAAGCATAGCGATAGGTCCTCTTATAGTGAGTAGTATCTTCCATGTATTACATATACAAAATTTCTCATTACTAGCCCTACAACTTAATGAATAAACCATATGTTTATTCTAGGTCCAAATTAAACGACATTTCTCAAAACCAAACAAAATATGTGTGCACAAAATTTATGAGAAAATATCAAACTGAATAAGAATTCCATCGAATCAACAATATACAACAAAATCACATTGTGGAACCAAGTCCCATATGCATTACATGATCCTTAAATTACTTAAATGGCATGCTTTTAGTTAAAGGATCCGCAATCATTAAATTAGTGCTAATATGCTCTATGGCAACTTTTCTTTCCTTAACACATTCTCTTATGGCTAAATATTTAATGTCGATATGCTTACTTCGACTTTCACTCTTGTTATTTTTAGCCATAAAGACCGCAGCGGAGTTGTCGCAATACAACTTTAATGGCTTAGAAATTGAATCAACAACTCGAAGCCCAGGTATGAAACTCTTCAACCATACACCATGCGAGGTGGCCTCAAAACATGATACGAACTCAGCCTCCACAGTGGAAGTAGCAATCAGGGTCTGCTTGGCACTTCTCCAAGATACAGCTCCACCAGCTAGCATGAACATATAACCAGATGTTGATTTCCTTGAATCAATGCAACCAGCAAAGTCTGAATCGGATCCAACTACTTCCAAGTTCTCAGTCCGTTTGTACAAAAGCATATAGTCCTTTGTGCCCTGAAGATATCTCAGAACCTTCTTTGCAGCTTTCCAGTGATCAATGCCTGGATTACTCTGATATCTTCCTAACATTCCAACAGCATATGCATTGTCAGGTCGGATGTAGACCTGAGCATACATAAGGCTTCCAACAGCTGAAGCATATGGAATGTTCTTCATATGTTCCCGCTCAAAGTCATTCTTCGGGCATTGATTCAAACTGAATCTATCACCCTTGACTATGGTTGCTACACTTGGTTCACAATCTTTCATCCGATATCTCTCTAAAACTTTGTTGATATAGGTCTCTTGAGACAAACCCAAAATGCCTCGAGATCTTTCTCTATGGATCTTAATGCCAATGATATAAGATGCCTCACCCATATCTTTGAGAGAAATTGTTTCACCTCATATAGCAAACCCTTATCATTAGTCGCAAGCAAAATGTCATCCACGTACAACACAAGAAAATAAGTCTTACTCCCACTGGCCTTCTGGTATAAACACTGGACCATTATATTCTCTTCAAAACCGAATGAAGTGATGACCTCATGGAATTTTAAATACCACTGTCGGGAAGCTTATTTTAACCCATATATGGATTTGTTAAGCTTACAGACTAAATGCTCATCATCACTAGAGGGGAATCCTTCAGGTTGTTTCATGTAAACCTCTTCCTCTAATTCACCATTGAGGAACAACGTTTTCACATCCATTTGATGTAACTCAAGATCAAAATGAGCTACTAATGTCATGATTACATGAAGAGAATCTTTCTTAGATACAAGAGAAAATGTTTCCGTGTAGTTGATTCCTTCCCTTTGAGTGAACCCTTTAGAAACAAGTCTTGCTTTATGTCTCTCAATGTTGCCTTATGAGTCTTTCTTTGTCTTAAATACCCACCTACATCCAATGGTTTTCACACCATTTGGCAACTCAACGAGATCCCAGACTTGATTAGATGCCATAGAATCCATCTCATCCTTCATAGCATTGTACCACAAGTCCGATTCCTTAGAACTCATGGCTTGTGAAAACGTTTCAGGATCATTTTCGGCTCCAACGTTGTAATCTGACTCTTGTAGATACACTATGTAATCACTAGGTATTGCTGACCTTCTAACCTTAGTGGATCTCCTTAATGTTGTATTATCATCCTCACGAGGAACTTGTTGCTCAACCTGTTGTTCAATTGGTTGCTCAACAATTTCTGGTTGCTCCTCATTTACAACTTGATCTACAGGATTAGTGTTAACAGCTTGTGGAACTTCAGTAACTGGTTGTCCAATACCCATTTGACTTTGAGGGGTGTAAATGATAATCAATTGATCACTTGAACTAGAGGGTTGAGCTTCATAATAGCCACTTTCAGAACCTATGTCCGGAAAATGATCACTCCCACTGATCAAGTCATTCTCAAGAAATTTTGCATTTCTTGATTCCACAATTCTAGTGTTGTGAGATGGACAATAGAACCTATACCCCTTAGACCTTTCAGCATATCCAATGAAACACCTACTAATGGTCTTTAGGTCTAGCTTCTTTTCCTGTGGGTTGTAAATTCTCACTTCAGACGGGCATCCCTAAACGCGTATATGCCTCAGACTCGGTTTCCAACCCTTAAATAACTCAAAAGGTGTCTTTGAGATAGCCTTAGTCAGAACCCGGTTTAATATATACACAGCCGTCTTTAGAGCGTCGATCGACAGGCATTAAGGAAGTTTTGTGCTACTTCTCATACTTTTCACCATGTCCATTAAGGTTCGGTTTCTTCTTTCTGCCACACCATTCTGATCTAGAGAACCAGGCATGGTGTACTGGGCAACAATCTCATGTTCCTGAAGAAACTTCGCAAAAGGACCAGGTGCTTGTCCACTTTCAGTG
>JAOQMQ010000005.1:14868883-14879389 GCA_027563845.1 Erythroxylum subrotundum | reverse complement strand
TTTTCTTCTCTGGCGATCTGCTTATCTTTTCGATCCATATGACTTTTGCAACGATCCTTGATAATTGATCTGCGAGACTATGGTCAAAACACTTGACCTGTTTCGAAATCAAAACACTTGACTATGGTCAAAATCATACGAGAAGTATCACATGCTAAACTACCTATGCGGAAAACTGAAGGAGCTGCAGGATTTGATCTATATAGTATAGAATGTGACATAATCCAGCCCTTTAGTAGGAAAAGTATATCAACTGGTATACAAATGGAAATTATGCAACCAGGGATTTATGGACGAATAGCTGGAAAATCGTCAGTTTCAAAAAAAGGCATGGATGTATCAGCTGGAGTCATCGATACAGACTACAGAGGTACGATTTATGTTTTATTAGTAAATCCTGGTCCAAAAGAATATTTTGTGAAAATTGGAGAACCTATTGCACAAATCATTTTTGAACAATATTTAATTCCACAAATAGAAGAAGTGGATGAAATATCCAAAACAGAAAGAATGTCAAGTCCACTTGACAAAAGAAATACTGAAGAAAATGAAGAAGTGATTTTATTCACTAAAGAAAGATTACTAGCTCTTACAGAGATAAAGGGAAGGATTAATAATCAGCTTTACAACTTTGATGTAGAGTATCAGATTCCTGGAATTCCTATTATCAAATTACGTGCTATTCTGGATACAGGTTCTACAAGGAGTTTTGTAAAATCAGTTGCAATTCCAGAATTTGCAAAAGAAAAATTTGGATACAACATGGAAATTACAGGTATCAATTCGGTATCAACAACAGATCAAAAGTTGAAAAATGGTACAATGATTATTGGAGACAATAGTTATCGTATCCCATTTACAGTATGCATACCAATGACACCTCTAGATGGTATCCAAGTAATTATAGGATGTAATTTCATCAGAGCACAGAGTGGTGGGCTCAGGATTGAAGGAAACACAGTTACATTCTATAAAAACTTGTCCAAAGTAATGACAAGTACAGAACTTAACATAGCAAAAATTGCTATAGATGAATTGGAACTAGAAGCCAATGAGTACTATACCATACAAAATGTGGTATGCTACAATATTGGAAAGAGTATCCCTACATACTCAAAAGAAATTGAAAATATACTCAAGGAAATGGAAAGCCTTGAATATATTGGAAGAAATAATAATTTATTTATTAATTAATATTATTAATAATATTAATGATAATAATAATAATAATAATTAAAGATTAATAATAATAATAATAATATTCAAAATTGTAAAATAAATATTGCAACAATTATCAAATAATCAATGAATTACATCTATTATTCTTATTATACTAAGGGGCATTTCCGTCATTAACACTATTTTCTGTTCTGTCCCTGGCAACCAAACACATTTTTGTACTCAGGAAGAAGACAATTATCTCTGTTCTGTCCACCACAACCAAACATCTCACTGTCTTCAATTCTTGTTCTGTTCCGTCCTGTCCTGTTCTGTCTCGTCCCGTCCCTGTATGTTGAAGACGCTAACCAAACGCAGCGTAAGAGTGATTCTTAGTCTCCTTCCTTCCATTACTTGTTTATTTCACTAAATTCCAGCACTTGTAACCTAAAATCCCAGTGACCAAAACCTTAAATTTTAGCCATATAAAACCCTGAAATTCTAGTCTAAATTTCCATCAATCAAATCTTAAAAACTGAATATCCTAAATCTGAAATTTCAGCATTTCAAGCTGAAATCTGGACCTGAAATTTAATATTCCAGCAGCCTAATACCAATCATATTTCCTAATTTTTGTGAGTTTTAGCTGTTAGTTAGTATTTCTTCTACTTGTCCTACATCAACTTGTGTACTAAGTTTCTATGTATCTGTTCACTTATTGTTGTTCCAGTTAATGATGTCACTGGGACAACTGTTTTGTTGATCTTAATAACTATGTGTGCCATGTAATAAGTCATGAAGTATGATGAGTGTTCTTCCGTAACCATTGCTTGGTTGTTTTAAAATTATGGACTTCTTTGATTGAATGATGGTTGTTTTCCTTGCATATCCTGAGCGTAGATTGAAATTCTAAATCCATGTCGGGAAGGAAATAAGCTACTTGTGCTGGATATTGATTATACGCTATTTGATCATCGTTCCTCAGCTGAGAACCCCCTTGAGCTGATGAGACCTTGTAAGAATCTGGATGTGGCAAGTTGTAACTTATATTGTCTGAAGTATGAATTCATAATAACTTTTTTCCTAAGCAGATCTTCATGAATTTCTCAAGGCCGTCTATGCAAAGTATGATATTATGATATGGTCAGCAACCAGGTTAGATGTCTATCTATCTATTTTATTATCTGTTTTCGTTGGTCTTTACTTATCTACCACACATCATTTCAAACAATTTTTACCTTTCTGCTAGGCATCACTTTAACAATTCTTACATGTATGCCCCATGAAAAAGAGAGTTCAGCTGCCCTCAAAATTAAAAATATAGAAAAAATAATCTTATCAAAATTGTTCCCTGAGAGTTTATGACTGATTAGATTGTAGTCAACTAAAATCATTGACTCAAGAGCACAGTTTTTATGGTCCAAGTCCTTCAATAACTATGCTGTCCCGTACAACTAAGTGCTTAAAATTGAAACTTAAAAGTAATGAGGCCCAAGTTTTAAGACTGTTAAGTGGCGTATGGTTGTTAATGTTGTGTTGATCAAATCCAGGTCTACAGATGATATGCAAATACTGCCTCCACATAAACCATTTTTAGTCAACCATAATGCATTGAAGAAGTATTTATGCAACCAAGTTTAATTTGCTGTGTTGGCCTGGTAAAGCTTTTCTATTAGGAGGGAAGGAACTAAGTTGCCTTCTGATTCTAACAGTGCACGTTGCTCAATGGTATTTATGACTGGTTTTTAGTTGCTTGTAATGTTAAGCACATGATAAATTTTCTTCTAGGATATAACTAGAATGAATATTGAATCCAATTTCATTAAGTTTCAACATGGGTTTTGCCTTTAATGAAGTAACTCAGAGCTGAGCATATTTTGGCCAGTCGAATCTAATATAATAAAATTAGTCCGTCTGATATATTCTAAAGCATGCTCATATCTACTGTGGTATGGACATGTAACAAACGTTATATTAGTTTTATGAATGTTTCTTAACCTGGCTGATTCAAATACCATTTTTTTTGGGAAATGAGCTGATTAAAATACTTACTTTTAGGTATTTGCATAACTCTTTAGTCTGGCTTCTTTTATGCTGTAGCATGAAGTGGGTTGAATTGAAGATGGGGCAGCTTGGGGTACTTAACAACCCTCATTATAAGATCACTGCGCTTCTAGATCATTTAGCAATGATAACGGTACAGACGGATTCTCATGGGATATTTGATTGCAAGCCACTTGGATTGATTTGGGCTCAATTCCCCGAGGTACAAGTTTTGAGATTGTTTGTTTGTAATATACTTTTGTACTTTCTCCCCTTTTTCTTCTTACCTTTGTTATGGGCTGATGGTTGCCTATTTGATTTACTTACCTTGTGTACTAGCGCATTGCACATGGCCAAATCTATACATTCGATGTGTTAGTTAATACTATCCATCATATCACTTACATCATGTATATTTTTCTTCTTCAAATTTCCATGAATCTGAAGTTCTAGGTCTATTGATTGCCTAATAACAGTGAAATGAATTTGGAAACACTGGATTTTGCATACATTCTTAATATTTGTCATGATGACATTCTGTGGTTTCTTGTTGTATTCAGTTCTACAATCACAAAAACACTATAATGTTTGATGACCTTCGAAGAAATTTTGTGATGAACCCACAAAATGGTTTAGTAATTAAGCCATTTAGGAAGGCTCATGCAAACCGAGATAGCGATGAGGAGCTTCGGAAACTCACGCATTACTTGCTTGCCATTGCTGATCTTGATGATTTGAGCACTCTGGATCATAGAAAGTGGGAATTCTTTGCTGAGGATAATGCAAAAAGGCGTAGACATGTATAACTGACGAGCTTAGAGACCTCAATTATCAGCTTTTGTTTGATTTCTGAGGTACCTATCTCATTTCTATATCAGTCTCTATATTTATCTCTTGGTTTGTCTCCAGATTAAAATTTTGACGCAAAACTAAATATTTTTCTTCTTAATGCTTGTTGTCCATCGAATGACTTGCCTACTTAAAATATGTATGCAAAATACGGTAGAAGGCTAAAAGTGATTTTATTTGCATTTGATATTTCAGCATTAATTATTAGTATTAGTAATTAGTAAATCCCAAATACGATGGAAGATTGTCTCCAAGTTTTTATAAGATAGGCTTTTTAATCTAGTTCAGTGCTACAGATCTGCAGCAATCATATAGAATTTGGAATATTATGCATGGGGAGCTGATGGCCCTTTCTGCAAATGTAGATAACGATATTCTGATATCTAAATCAACTAGATTTTCTCACACCACTTCAAGATGTTGCATTTGCATCCTCGCTTGTGCCTCTGCATGGTGATTGAGTGAAGGATTTTGTACAAGTTCCAATTTCCTAGTAAATGCATGAATTTGTAAGCAATGCCAAAGATTACAGTTAAGTCAATGTATACATGGAACTAGGATGGTTTAAGTTCTCATTTGTGCCCTGATGTTTTGAGAACTAGCAGCTTCATCTGCAACACCTATCGGCCTGACCATTTACGCGAACTTTTTTTTAAACAAAATTATATTTCCAAAGATACCCTACCACCTACATTCTTAAACGGGTATATGTTTTTTTTTTAATTCTGGGTAAATTACCTTTGAAAAAAAGGAAAATGAATATGATCGCAAAAGGAGAAAATGATGGATTAAGTCTTAAACAAGGAATTATATTTAAGTTCCTAAACTATAATTTGAAATTTAAGTGCAAAGTTAAGGGCGTGAAAGTTTGGGAAATGCCAAGGCAAATTACCATGTTCAATAATAGGACTGGTGAGATCTAATACTAATATAAACAACATTGAGAATTGTTTTATTCGATTTAATAAGTTGAACAAAAGAAACAAAATAGTCACATTCACAGAAAGGAATGGAAATGTTAAGATTTTAGACTGTGATTGCAACTCTCAAGTTAGATAAGATTATAAGCTATTAAAGAAGCTAAAGCAAGAGTTTCTTTAAAAACAAGAATGAAGAGGATCTCTTGTATTTGATTGACTAACAATGGTAATTTGACAATTATAATAATAAGAAAATCTTTTATAGGTACAAAATTTTAAGATTTAGTGATAGAAAGAAATAAAACTTTGAAATTTCAAAATTCTCAACAACTTAAATACAAGTTTGGCGAATGTCTAAGAAACGCATTGGTGTTTGTTCAAGGAGCATACTGGTGTAGATTTTGTTTTGGAACTTTATACTTTGATGCCAATCTAAAATCTTACTTTAGTATCAGTTTGTTTTTATTTCTTTAGTTAGTAAAATTAATGTACATCCTTGGCACCGTTATGATTTTGACATTGATTATGTTCTATTTTTCAACTTTTAAAAATTAATGAAGATCGACACCAATCCATTTTTATATGTAATATTGGTTACATTATGTAATCTTATTCTTGAGTTTACTCCTCCGCTTGAATCAATAGAATGACCTTTAATTAGCCTTTTGAAAAAGCAAAAATTCATTTCTAGCATAGATATCCATTATTAAGTTGTTGAAGGCTTCTTTGGCCTTTTTTCTATAATGCTTTTTAATAGATTGCCAACAATTTTTGATGCTTAAGTAGTAGATAGTTGATTCCTATTATTTTCCATATCCTCAAAAGGATTTATTATAAAACGAGTATCTTCGTCTATAAAGTTAAAGGAAATAATTCAACAACATTAGAAGGTAGTATGGACACCATATTAACTTAACAATTCGATTTTGTAAGCGATATTATTGACCTTTTTTTTCAACTTGAAAAAGGTCTACTTTCTCTTAATTTTGTCTTGGACTTGTGCTTGTTTGGATACTTTCTTTCCTTGAGTGTAACTAAACTTAATCTCTAAGTCTAATATCATTTCTTTTCTCCCTTTGTTAGCTTAATGTATTTTTTGGATCTTCTTCTCAATGTTCATCCTTTCCTTCTCACGAAGTTTCTATAACACGTAGTAAAGCACCGAGTCCGATTAACAATCTTAGTTTAGGCATTAGTTTATGGATGACAAGTTATAAAAAATAACTTAGTTCCTAACTTTCCCCACAAAGTTTCTAAAAGGAGCTTAGGGACTTTACCTCCTTATCTGAAACAATGGTTTTAGGAACTTCATATAATCCAACAAACTCTTTTAAAAATAATTCAACAATATAAGATGCACCATTGATTTTATGATATGCAACGAAATGTGTCATTTAGAAAAATATATCCACCATTACAAAGACTGAATCATTACCATTCCTTGACCTTGGTAAACTTAAAATAAAATCCATCTGATAGATCTACTCATGGTTCATTAGGTATAAGTAAAAGGTGTATACAATTTATAGGGTGTACTTTAGATTTGACATGTTTACATGTAACCTATATTTCACACCCTCTCTACAACTCTTGTATGTAGCTAAAGAAATGCCACTCAATATCTCAAAAGTTCAACTATAAAGTGTCTCATTAAGCCTTCCTCATGCAATTCTCTCATAAGTAACTCTCTTAAAGAACTAGTAGATATACACAATTGATATTCTCTAAACAAATATCTTTCATGCCTATAGAATTTTTCAAATACAAAATGCTTATATTCTTTAATCACATTACTATAATCAGGAATACCAACATATAAATCTCTAATATAATTAAAACATATAAAAAATTAATTAACAAAATATGTCTCATAGTGCACCTGTAACTATGCTTCTTCTTCTTTTTTTTTTTTTTACCTTACTTATACTTTATCATATAAGGAAAAGTTTCAATGAACTCGAGTCACTTGATATGTCTCTTATTTAACTTATTTTGACCTTGGATATATTTCTATAACTCTACACGTCACAAACTCTTTAGGCTATAAATAGTGTTGCCAAGTCTTTAATTCTCTCACCAATTTATACATCTCCTTATTATAAGTTGGGCAGTTCAAGGTTGCTCCACTAAGTTTCTCACTAAAGTATGCTATTAATTTCCTATCTTGCATTAAAAGCACCCCAATTTCAATGCTCAAAGCATCAAACTCAATCTTAAATGTCCTCGTAAAGTTGGATAAAGCTAGTAAGGGAGTCAAACTTAACTTCTTTTTCAATGAGTTAATGACTATTTCTTGATCATCACCCCAACTAAACCTTGCACTCTTTTTCATTATCTCAGTCAAAGGTGTGGTAATTATGTTAAAGTCTTTAATAAAATGCTTATAAAAACTAGTAAAACTATAAAAATTTCAAACGTCACTTACAATTTTTGGTATTAACAACTCTTTAATAACTCTGACTTTATCTTCATCCACTTCTATTCCCTTTATATTCAATATATAACTAAGAAATATAAACTATTTGGAACAAAAAGAACATTTATTCAAAATTTTAAATCATTTTTCTTGCATAAACACATATAAAATATTTCTTAAATTCTCAACATTTTTCATCTAAGGCCTTATTATAAACAATAATGTCATTAAAATACATCATCACAAACCTACATAAAAACTCATGCAAAATATGGTTCATGAATCTCATAAAAGTACTAGAGGTATATTAGCTAAACTAGAAGGCATTTACTAACCACTTATATAAACCATATTTAATTTTAAAGGCATTTGTCATTTATCATATGTTCTAATCCTAATTTCATAGTAACCAAAATTTAGATTAATTTCAAAAAATAATGATACATTACATAAATCATCAAGCATATTCTTTTATACTAATTTTGTTAATGGCACAACATTTCACACATTTTTTCCACAATCTATTCATGTTTGGTATTTAACAAAATAAGGACAACATAGGGCTCAAGCTCTCTCTCCTATAATCCTTCTCTAATAGTTCTTCCACTTGATTTTATATATCTTTTGTTTTTCTCTAAATTTTGTTATAGATAAGGACCAATTTGAAATTTGAGCTCTAGGAATAAAATCAATTTGGTACTCAATTCTTCTTATAGGTGGTCATCTATGAAAATATTCTCTTGAAAGAGATCATCAAATTCTTATAAAAAGAGACACAACAACACTAAGCAAAGTAGCATTATCATCAATAAAATGAGAAAGAAAAGCTTCTTTGAAAAAAAGCAAAAGTATTTGACACTTATCTAAGAATGTATCTTTTACATCCCCTACTCTCGCTACCAAATTCACTTTTTTTCCTTTATGGTTATCTCTTATTTTTGCTTTGTCTAAAGTGTTTGATTTATCTCCAAGTGTTTACTCTCATTTCTTTCCTCTTAATCTCTCTTGCTCACTCTTATAAAATTTGAGTTAATTTTCGTAAGCTTGATTTGGTGATAATAGAGAAAGGGTAATCGTTTTGTCATTAATGGTAAAATAATATATGTTTTCGTACCTATCATACACGACTCTCCTATTAAATTGTTGATAATGCCCCAAAAGGATGTGATTAGCTTACATAGGCATAACATCACATTGCACCTCATTCTTGTAACTTACAATTACGAAAGAGAACAACAGTTACTTTGTTACCCTAACCTTCCCCCTCTTATTCAACCAATGTAGATTATACGATTTAGGGTGTTTTGTAGTTAATAGTCTTAACTTCTCCATTAATTTTACAATAACTACATTTGTACAATTCCCTCAATCTACGATCATACTATAATTCTAATCCTTGATTAAAGAACTTATATAAAAGAGATTGTCTCGTAGTTCTTTCACATTATCCTCTCCCAAATATATACTCAATGCCCTCATAATGACTAGCATATTCCCTTCTTTAGGCCTTTTAATCCATTTATCATCATTAGCATCCCCCAAATTAGACATATCCTTATATACCTTCTGTTCACTCTTAGACACCTACACTCCATCCCCCCTTATCATCATCACTCTCTTATTGGGACATTATGAAGCTATACGTCCTCTCTCTAAGCATTTGAAACACTTGATTTCTCGATTTTTATTTGTTAAAGAAGAATTGATTTTAGCTTTCTCTCTACTTGGTACTTGCAGTTTTAATTCGGTTGTTTCATATTTTGGATTTAAAGCTTTGTCTTTCTTTTATTTCATAGTTTACTCCTTGATGAAGAGCCTGCATTAGAAATACTAAAACAGTTAATATGCCTCTTTTTGAATTTTCTTTCTTCGTTCATAGCCATGAGAACTACATCCTTTAACTCCATGTAATGGTGTGGATTGACAATAATGATAATTTTTGGGTTTAATCAACAAATAAAATAAACTATTGTTGCTTCTTGGTCTTCCTCCACAGTCGCCCTAACCATTACAACCTGCATCTCCTTATGGTAGTCCTCTATACATTTAGAACGTTATGTTAATATTTGTAACCTTTTATAAAGATCTTTATCGTAGAAGTTTGAAAAAAAAAGTCTTCCGCATTACCACTTTCATCTCCTCTCACATCCTAATAGGAAGATTTTGGTTCCTTCTCCTAGTGAGAATTGTTGATTCCACCAATCCATAACTTATTCACTAAATTCTTAATTGGCAATTTGACCTTTTCCTCTTGAAAAATTATAACAATCAAACACTAGCTCTACATATTTTTCCTATTTCAAATAAGCATCACGGTCCATCCTTCTTATAAAAGATGGTATCATCATCTTAATACTACTTATATTATTATCCACCCTTTTTTCATACCCTCTTTTTTAGCCTAAATCAAATATGCCCCCTCTTTCTCTCTTCATTCTATCTCCTTTTTTTGCCTTTTTCTCCTTTACCATCCCTTAACTCCTCCACGTAGTTTGTAGCACTATTAATCTTATTATAAACTTCAAAGTTATTCATCTTATTAGGTATAAGAGATTTATGTTGTAGACAAGCTATGAAAACTTCATGTTTCTCCAAACTATCCTTAACCTCACTAGATTGTTTAATGAGTTATTCATATCGACCTTTTATTGCGTTCATGATAAACTTCATCTTCATCCTCACTTTTTCCTCCTCACTTGCTTCCTTATCTTTGGACAAGTTTTGCTTCAACTTTGGCTTATGATGAACCTATAATAAAAGGTTAGTAGCAAAGAGTACTTATGTTTTTTGAAAACTTCGTTTCTCGACATGTCTTGCAACCTCCTCCCCACCTCTGACCAATCTTGTTCCCCTTCCTTTGGCAGTCAACTACCTTAACTAGCCACTAACCAAACAAACCTCTTAGAATTAGGGGGCACTTGGTTCATAGAGGATAATGGGAATGAGAATAGGAATGAATATAGTGAGGAATGAGAATAGATATAATCATTATAATTATGGTGGTTGGTTAAGATGAAGGAATGATTACCATTACCATTGATATTGGTTGGTTTGTTAAAAATGTTAAGAAATAAAAATTTGTTAAAATTTTGTTTTATAGCAAATTTTAAGTATATTTTA
>JAOQMQ010000005.1:14815400-14838062 GCA_027563845.1 Erythroxylum subrotundum | reverse complement strand
GATTAAGATATGAATGTGCTTATTATTTGGGTTCCGGACGGGAGGTCCGAGGATACTGATTTGTGATTGAGATTAATGAAGTGTTTTAGGTATAAGATTGTGGTTGTGCGTGATGGGATTCCGGACAGGAGGTCCGAAGAATTGTGTATTGTGTTTTGGATTATTAGAAGTGTTTTTAAAACCCTTTGCAGGTTTTGAGTTTTAAAAATACAGCCATTATGCTGTCCGATTTTCGATAAAATCGGTTTTATAGAATAAGAATATGAGTACGAGTTTTAAAGATGCGATTAAGATATGCTTAATTAAGAAGAATTATATGAATTGTAAGGATGGACAGGATTTATTGAAGTATTTGTATGAGATTGACTAAGTATCAAGAGATGAATAAGAATGAAGAAAAAAAAATTTTACACCGTTTCTGGGTGGTTTAGTCTTAAGATTTTCAACGCGACCTTTTTGTTTTCGTTTAGAGTTTGAGCTCTCGGATGTCGGAAAAATTTGTTTCGGTTCGATCGAACCGTTTGTTTGCTTCGCTTTCGATTCTGCTTTCGATTTTCGTATCTGCTTTGGGTTTCGTACTTGTTTCGCTTAGTTATTTCGTTCTGTTCTTTGCTATTCGTTTTGCTCCGTTTTGTTCCATTTGTTTCGCTTTGTGATTCGTTCCGCTACTTTGTTTTTCACCTTATGTTTTTCAATTCGCTTTCGATTTCTTTCGTTTGTTTCCACACGCGTTTGATCGTGTTCACGTTCGCTTCGCTTTGTTTGTTTCATTCGTTTACGTTACTTTCGCTTTGTCATTTCATTTGCATACTTTGCCTTTCGTCTCATGTTTTTTTCTTTCGAATTCGATTTCGTTCGTTTCGCTTTCTGAAAGCTTTCCGTTTTCCGGTTGGGGTCCGGTCCTCGAGATCGGGTCCCAACATCTTCATAAGTAGTAGGCTCATCTTCTTCTATGAGCAATACATCGTTAAGTTCACTTATGAGAAATCCGTATCTTTTGGGAACATGACGTATCCTACCTAACTTATGAACTTCTTGTGTGTCAGAAGGTTGAACTATTGTTTCATCTTTATAAACAATAGTCTCGGGTCCAAGCAGGTAATCTGCGTCTGTTTTAGCATCTTAAACTTCCACAAGTTCAATTTTGCTCCCACTGTCTTCTCTTAGAAGAAACTCTTTCTCTAAAAGACATCATGTTTTGAAATAAACAACTTTTGTTTCGAAACATAGTAGAACTGATATCCTATATTTTCCTTATGATATCCTACAAACAAACACTTGTTAGAATTGGCTTCAAGCTTATTTGACTGAATCTGCTTCACATAAACAGGATAACCCCAAACTTTCATATGAGAAAGATATGGTTTCTTCTTAGTCCGTATCTCATATGGAGCAACATCAACTGACTTGGATGTGACTCTGTTTAATACGTAAACAGAAGTTTTGAGTGCATACCCCCAAAAGGATTTTGGTAAATTTGCTAAACCCATCATAGACCTCACCATGTCTAACAAGGTTCGGTTTCTCCTCTCAGCCACACCATTATGTTGTAGCGTGTAAGGTGGAGTCCACTAGGACAATATTCCATTATTCCTGAGATAATCTAAAAACTCTTGGCTTAAGTATTCACCACCTCGATTCTATCAAAGTGATTTAATACTTCTCTCAAGTTGTGTCTCAACTTCATTTCTGAATTCTTTGAACCTTTCAAAGGCTTCAGACTTGTATCTCTTAAGATACACATACCCATATCAAGAATGATCATCGATAAAGGTAATAAAATATACGAAACCACCTTTGGCATGTATGGACATCGGACCATATACATCAATATATATTAGGTCTAAAAGTCATCAGATGCCTTCTTCTGCTTCAAGGACTCCAGATGGGCCTTACAGTTTCTCTTCCAGTGGCCATCTTTACCAAAGTGGAAGCAAGTTCTCTTCGAGGCAATCTTCTTTGCTTTCTTGACACCTCCCTTAGGCCCTGCGGACTTCTTCTTTTGGCTCTTTTTCTTCGAACCAATAGAGTCCACCAACATCACAACCTTGTCCATGTAGATAGATGGCTCAACTGCCTTGAGCATGTTGATCAACTCGAGAATTATGTTGGATACATTGTTCCATCCGATAGTTAAGCACAAATTGTGAGTAACTATTAGTTAAACCTGTCAGAATTAAGTCAATACTTAATTCATGATCCAAGACAAAACCAAAGGAGGCCAACTGCTCGATGTAGCCATTTATCTTTAGTGCATACTGCACTGGTGATGTACCCTCAACTATCTTAGAGTGGAAGAGCAATCGCGAAGTCTCGAACCTTTTAGACATTGCTTGCTCATCAAAGAACTCCCTAAGATGATAGACTATGGTATGAGCATCCATAGCTTCGAGTTGCTTTTACAGCTCCAGTGACATAGTGGCTAGCATAATACAACTGGCCATCTCGCTATCATCGAGAAGCTTCCTATATGCCCTCCAATCATCATCAGATGCATTAACAGCAAGGGGATCGGGAAATGGTTCTTCCAAGACATAACCAAGCGTCTCAGCCTTGAGAACTATTCTCAAGTTCCTGAGCCAGTCATTTGGTCCAGTTAACTTGTTAGCTTCCATCAATGATCTTACATTCACACTAGTACTCATAGTGTTGACTCGAACAATAACAACCTATCGTCAAAGAGAGAAAAAAATTAGAATTTACTTTAATGCATAGCTATAAGGACTTTAATAACACGCATTATAGCTCTCACTATTTTTCACGATTTAATAACCCTTAATATAAATCCGAGAGAACTTGTAGCGAAATTCTCCTAGTGGTTCGATATTCAATATCCTTAAGAATGACCTTGGTTTGCCCAACAAGCCATCTTAGTTCAACCGATAGGTATCGATCATACTAATTGCATCTCCACTGCAACTGTCGAATCTAGTGCTATCAATTGTTGATGTGTGCATATTTATTAGGCTATCAACTCTTGACACGTGTACATCTAATGTACACTACCCAACTCGCCTCCGTCCATGTTAATAACAAACTAACTCTTCTTGTTAAAACCGACCCATTAATCCAGAAATCATATTTCCATGGTTTGAAAGCAGGGCGGGCTTGGGTTTGCCCAATAACCCTAGCTTTAAAAGGACTCTTGTTATCATCATATTAAAGGAAGGCGATAGTTTTAATATTCTAAGTGAGGGGTTTGACTAAGGTCTCATCTAACTTAGATGGTCTTATACATATAACTCATAATATATATGGTATGATACTACCCAATCAAATTAGGCCTAAACCCATAACCATCCATCATGCAAGCCCACACATTCTCCTAATCATGCATTCTCTAATGCATATATGTAAACACATCATTTTGGTTATGACATCTTATGGATCCTAACATGAAAGGCCTAATCTAACACTTAGATTTACTATCTTCCTTTTACTAACTTGGCTAAAATTACTATTGTATGTTATTTCATTTGAAATTAATATTAATCTAATTAACATGAATGCCTAATTTCAGAAATTAATTCATAATTAATTTAACTTAAAATAATTATTTGATGTCCAAAATTAAACAACTTCAATTTTGTCACGCATGCCAATTTTTTTAGTCTTACTAGAAAATCTATTGCTCTACTAAAATTAATTTCTATAATTTTCCAAAATTTTCAGAACATCAAATCATCATTCCAAGCATGTCTAGGTCATTTCATGATGATCAAAATAATTTAGGAATCACCCAAAAATTATTATGGTCACCAAAACACCGATAAGACACCAAAAATGAAAAATATGACTTCTAAAATTTTTCTGAAAATCAAATTTCGAGCAAAATCATTAGGCATGCATCAAACATCAAATTAATACATTTTTATCACATAAAAATATTTTTAAGGTTCTGCAGCTGAAATATAAAACATACAAAAACATCAAACAAAATAGATCTTACAATTTCTGGAAAACTGTCCAGATCTGAAAAATTGTTTGATAAAATTATTAAAACATTTTTAATAATTCTACAAAAATTACATAGGCATAAACACATCCCAAATATGTTCACATAATTTTTCAAGAATCAAATTCTATGAAAATCATGAGTAACCTTATCAATTTAGCCAATAGACATCACATGCCCAATAGAAAGACATATTTCATGCAGGTTCTTGTAAATTCAAAATTAAATATTTTAATCACATTAAAAGTATTTTCGATCATGCTAAATCATTCACTTACATCTTATGAACAGATTGGTGAAAGAAAATCATGAAAACCATTTTTCTATAATTAATTTCAAACAAAATATTACAGGACTCTAAGCTGTCACAACTATGAAAAGAGTTTTCACATGTCATGTGTTCTACATCTAACAAGGCACAAGATGACTCTGATACCACTGTAAGGTTCCGATGATGCATCTCATATATAATATATATCAAATATATACAGTGAAAAGTTAATGACCATGAATAACATGCATTAATGGAAGTTTGAGAAGTTAATAGCCAAACTGGTAGCCAACAACATTTGTTTTTAATCCATTCTATGCAACGTTTTCTACTACGATCACATCGCGATACAATTCCGAAACACTCTTTCATATCTTGAATTACCATTCAAGACCATTTTACTCATCCTTCGGATCTCCTATGTGTGAGACTCATTAGGTTCCCGGTTATATTGGCTACTTAAATTAACACTTAATTCAAGTAAGTCAAGAGGGGTATCTAATAACACGTTATGACCCCCAATTGACCGAAAAATCAGTACTTTGACTATAAACTCTTCCATACGCAATGTTGCCATGCAATTCGTCCTTTCACCATCTATATACTACTTGATTCAGAGTATGGTTAAAGTGTCATTGAACTATACTATATTAAACAATCAGTATGCTTGCTTAAGTGATTTTTTAATTATTTTATTCCATATTTCGTTTTGCGATTTATTAATTCAATGACCAACATAAATAAATAACTTAACTATTATCTATTCCTTTTTTAATAATTAAGTTTATGTTTTGAATCCTAAATTAAAATTATAAAGAGAGTTATAACTATCTAAACAATGGTTTAAGAATTCTTTAAAATAATATTAAATACGAAAAGTTAAAATTACCCCCTCAACTCGTGAGCGAAAGTTTTCATTTATAACTAAACTTAAATTTCTCATACTAACAATTGCATATGACGTTATCTTTTGTCAACATAAAATAAAAAGTAAAATGTTGTACACGATTATTTTGAAAGATAGAGTTATTTTAATGTTTAAAATCAATTGAATAGTTGCATTTAACTAAATTAAATATTATATCAAACAAAATAAAAGTTAGAATTATTTTAGTTTTTTAAAATTAAATTAATAAATTTAGAGGAAAATTATTTAAATATTAGCGACATTTTTATATTTAGTAGTCCATCTTTTCGTCAACTTACTTTTGATATTGCCATTAATGGGTAGCAACTGATTTTAGTAAGCTAATAAAGTGAATCGTTTCGGAAGAATCTAACTAATCCAATTCAACCATCTACTCAGTGATTTTATAGAAAAATTTAATTAGTTTGAAGTGGTTACTCAATTCTTCCTTCGATTGGTTCAATGGCTTGTCAATCTATCTAAAGAAGAAATACATTCACTCTAAGCTCAAGCATCCCTTTCTCCTTCTCATTCGCTGCGTCTCCTCGTCTCTCTTTCGTTCGCTCTCTCTCTCCCACATACACGCACAAACACACATATAGCTGATAAGATTTCCCATTGTTTGGTTAGGTAGGCTTTGCTGTTTCTCTAAACCCTAATCCAAGAAAGTATGGACCCTCAGTTCACTCACAATCTATTTGAGAGGCGGCCCTTTGTCAAATCCAAGATTCCCGCCGTTAAATGGTTCAAGGAATGGTAATCATATTTTTCATTACTTCTCGTATTCCGTATCATCATGCTCTTTCTTTGTTCAATTTGGTTCAATTTTCGGAATTGCGAGGTATCTATAAAATTCTTTGTTAGTTTTGGTGGAATTAATTTGCTTCGGTTATACAGGCATTGTTGATCTTGTTTTATATACTTGTTTCAGGGTGCCTCAGGATGTTGTGGCAACTGGTGGCAAGTGTTATCTTTTGAAGTGGGTAACAGGTAACATTGTCTTGGTTTTAATGTTTCTTTTCACCTATTATTAATTTTCTAAACATAATTCGTTGAAACATTGGTACAAGAAGAAGATAACCATAACATATCGTTTCTTCTTCTTCTTCTTATTTTGAACTGCACTGTTTCAAGCACGTTGATGGTAACGTATACCTATAAATTTGTTTAGATGAATAACGTAGACGTACATTTTAATATATGGGTTGGAGATAATGTTATTGTAAGATTTCTTAGCTTTGTTGCGTGAATGATTACGGAGACATACTTTCTCTATATTGTGATTTTCATCTTCAGATGCTAGTTTCTTTTGATCAATAGAGCTGCTGAACTTTATGTATGTTCTTTGTTTCTTGATACTCGGAATTTAGGCTGGAATTTGGGGATAGGAATTAAAATCAAAAGGATAGGTCTACGAATCACCTAAAATTTGTATAAGAACTAAGAAACCCTCCTAGAGCTTGTAACGGAAATAGCTATTAATGTAACTACATTAGGTTCCTTAAAAATCAATAATCGAGCCGTTGGTATCACAAGTTTGATAATCACTCTTAGAGAGAGCATAACACTCCTCAAAGCTGAAACTTTCAGAATTTTTCCCAAAAAAAAAAAAAGGGTCTATTCCCCCTTTTCATAAACTGAACTTTGCAACCTAATCCTAGTAAGGTAAGGAGTAACAATTTCTCTTATTTGTTCTTAATAGGAAAACCCAAATCTAGAAAAGGTTTCCTAGTTGGACAAGGAAAACAGATTCTTGGTTTACTAACTAAATGTTTCTCATTTTCCATCGGTACCTTTTCGAACTTCTTACAGGCAGCTATTTAGGGACATTTAACATATCATGTTTGCCTTGTCTTTCTTATTAAGAAAGGTCTTTTTCAAAGATTCTATATATATTCTATATAAATCACTATATCATATATCAAACTGAGATATTTTAGCTCCCTAATACTTTTTCATGTTAAATTTAGTGTTTAAGTCAAGAAAGTAGTATCGTTTTGCAATGTATAGGTGAATACTGAAGATATATGACTCCGCTTTCCCCTTTGCCCCTTACTTTAAAATTTACAAAAATGGACATTCTGTTCATAATTGCTGTTAGCAGTTCATTTGTCTAGTGAGCTTACAACCTAGTTGCATGTAGTTTCACCAAGGGAAATCCTTATTTTCTTCATTTTATGTAAACACTTGTGTGTTTTTTCTTTTTTCTTTTTTTTAAAAACGTATTGTTCTTGTTTTCAATCCAGTTGTTGTAATTGGACTTATTATTGGTTTCAATTGAAGACCAATTCTGAAGCTTTGTTAAAATTATTTTTCATTCCGCTATCTGTAGAGAACCAATTGAAGGTCTTGAGGGAGAAGGCAAAAAATAATCCAGCTCCTGAGCCAGAACCTGAACCTACTACAGAAGTTCTGTTTCTTTGCAGTTTTGAAGGTTGCGGAAAAACCTTTACGGATGCTGGGGCTTTGAGAAAACATTCTCATATTCATGGGGAGAGGCAATTTGTATGTCAGTTTGAAGGATGTGGAAAGGTAATGGTGGATTTCTTTAAAAATTTTAAATCTGATTCTTTCGGGATCTCGTAAGTTAGGAGATTTTGAGGATATAAATACAGTTAAGATTAGAAAACTGTTGTAAGTTGACATGTATGGAATAACTAAAACAAGCTTCGATGGATCACAACAAATTTCAAATTTCTGTTTTGGCAGCAATGAAGGGTAAGTAGCTATAGCATTTTTGATAATTTTGAACTCATACTGTTCATTTTTTAATTTCCTTAAAACTAGACATATGATGTTGGTGAACCGGGAGATTTGCATTTTCTGAGGGACATAGTGACATAATCTTTTCTTTCTTGATTGCTGTGGACATAGCTACTAAAAGTCCCTGAGATGGATTCTAGCATACTCTTCTGCATGATCTTGCAAGCGGGGTATCCTTTTAATTGTTTAGCAAGATAATTGAAACTGGGGCCTAAATATGTGATTTATGTAGTAGTTAGTTAATTTGTTGTAACTGGTTTATTTTTGCCTTGTGTTGTGTATACTTTTGCTATTTTTTCCCCTGAGGAAGTTAGTTTTGGAAGTACGAAAGATGGAATGAAGTTAGTCTTTGTGATGAGTCCGGTTGTGAATAGATTGTGGCTGGCTGTTGCTGGTTATAGGTGCTCTTAATATTTTCATGATGGTGCCTAACATAGTCTGACATATTAATGAAAAATATAGTTGGGATACTCTGTGACATTTCATTGATATTTCAAGCATATCCATGTACATAATCTCATTTTCATGTTTTTATGAGTTTTGATGATTAGTGCATGTTTGCATGAGTATATAGTACCTGTTAATAAGTATCCTGAAGTTATTTCCACTTGGTGTAGCTTAATTGATGAAGTTTAGAGCAGATAATTTTCTGGCTTGTAGCTTACATTTGTTGCTGTAAGATGGTCATGCTTATCTGACAGACGCCATGCAATTTTTCTCTAGCTGTTAGTGCCTGATGGAGATACCTGTACCTGTGTGTTTTTGTAATCGATATTCAGTCATGTTTAAGCATGATCTTAGAACTCCTCGAACTTGTTATGGTCACTAGCTGTCTGTATTGGACTTCAATTTCAAAATCCAATGTTGCCTAGCCAATCAACCAGTATAGGAGATTAAAATGTCAAATGTTCATCTTTATGGCAATTAGTTGGATTATAACTTGGAAAGATGGAACTCTACAAAGTTGAATGATTTATATGATGGGATCATGGTTCAAATCATGAAGTTGAATTTGCAAAAGGGAGAGTGAAACACATAATACATTATTTCGTTGATGATATTGCAAAAGAAAGATGCATAAAATGTTGGATATTTGTCTATGATCGAGTACAAATACTATTGCTTGCCAAATTTCAGACTTTATTCTATTAAAAAAAAGGAAAAGTGTCAAATAAGTCTCTAAACTTTCACACGGTATGATTTGATGCCCAACTCTTTCAAAAGTTCAATTAATTTCACCCTTGTTTTGGAAAAGTGTTAACTAATTTGTACAGAAAGTACATATAGTATTAAATTTAAATATCACTTTAATTACACGTATATATAGTCTTGGTTAATTTATAGAGATAACTTTTAAACTGCAAGTTGTGGTTTTGAGTGAAATACTATATTAATATCACTTGAATTAGACCTTTAATGTTTTGTATCTCCGCATTTTAAAATATACTTTTGTTAACATTAGCTAATTATTCGAAAAAAGAAAAGGCTATATTGCTCATTTTAAGTTATGTAGATACAAGTTTCCAGAACATTTGGGACCAAATTATTTTATTTAGGCATAAACATTATTGGATTATTTGATCCTTTTTCTGTTTAAAAGTTCTCAAAATTGATCACTTTCTCTTTCTTCAAATTTTTGTTTGATATTTCTCAAGGTTTGCATATGGTGTTGATATCTTGTATCTTCACTGCAGAAATTTTTGGATAGTTCGAAGTTGAAAAGGCACCACCTAATTCATACAGGGGAAAGAGACTTTATTTGTCCTTATCAGGGTTGTGGCAAGGTGATCACTCTAAGCTCAGTATTTTCGTTATGCTTTTTATATTCCTCTTTACATGTTGATTGCAGACCTGGGTCAGATAACACTTGAATATTTCTTTATTTTTGTGATCATTCTTCCATACTCCTTTATCTGCAACAGAACTTCCTATTTTGAATAAATTGTTGCTTTGCTCGTTCCATTATAGGATCAAATGTCAAACTTAATTTGGCTCTTTTTTTTTATTTCTTACGTATTGTTTGTGCAATACTACAAGTTTCTCTCTCTCATAAGTGTAGTTTTTGTTCCAACTCTTGTTTGTTGTAATCCCTTTTTAACCTTGTGTCATTGAAGTGGGGGGTTTTCATTTATTTATTATCAGGGGTGTTTTGGCAGAATCTGATTGATGGATTAATGGGGCCTTGATAGATTATCAGTCAGGATTACTACCATTGTCGGGACTTGGATTTGCATCATTACTTGGGTAGATGAGATGCTTACTTCATATTTGTACATAGAAAAGCAAGTACCTTACTATTAATAGTCATGAAAACTGCAGGCCTTTTCTTTGGATTTCAACTTGAGATCACACATGAAAACGCATTCACAAGAAAACTACCATATCTGCCCTTACTCAGATTGTGGGAAGAGATATGCTCACGAGTACAAACTGAAAAACCACATTGCATCGCACCATGAAAAGGTATTTACTTCACTGAATATGTTTCTGCCACAGTTGCGCTGTGAATTTTTCAACTCCCTTGCATTGTTGAAAGTTGTTCTCCTTGACGATGCTATCTCTGCAACAGTTGAAAATGAAATTTTTTCTCAAGTGGGAAGAAAATCTGGAAAGCAAGCCACTAATCTATTTGCTTTAAAATTTATGTCATATTGAAACTGTTTTCATTGCTTGCTGAGGCATCTTTACTGATTAAATTTTCTAGCATGAGCTGGATTTGATCTATAACATCTTTACTAACTTTGCAGAATTCAACTGTTGATATTAAATATTCCACCCCTCAAGAAAAGATGGCTAAAGCTCCCAAGCCTTCTTCTGGCGCCTATGGCTCTGCATCCTCTGACCGACCTTATGTTTGTCCCTATGATGGGTGCGAGAAAGCCTACATTCATGAATACAAGCTTAAACTCCATTTGAGAAGAGAGCATCCTGGCCATATGTCTGATGAGATTGCAACTCCAAATGCTGAGAATGAGATGGACGATGCCAGTGACCAGGATGCTTCTGCTGGAAAGCGTGCCAACGGAAAAAGTAAACAGAGTAGGCCCAAACCGAACATAAAGATGCCTCCAGAAAAAATCAAACGCAGAGGTTCAAGTCCCTCTCCTGTCACAATGAATGTCACAAAAAAACACTGGCCTGCTAAGGAAGAAAGATACGAGGAAGATAGTGAGGAAACTGAGGAGGAAGAACGGGACAATGCTGAGGAGGGATGGAGATATGGGGAAAACAATGACGAAGATGATGAAGAGACCGAGTATGAAGACTGAGGGAGAAGTAAACAATAGGGTCACTTTATCATCTTTTACAGTTAGTTTTGGTTGTAATATAGTGTTCTTTTTAATTATATAATTGGCGTTTACCTCTTGAAGCTCAAATTATCGTCCAAATTTAGTGTAATCTGCTTCTCTCCCACCCATTCGCAGCCTCAACCGTAGGAATACTGTGCAGTTCAAAGGTTTTGTTATTGTTTGTTTATTATTACATGCTCCATTGAAGATATTGTTTGGGTTGAATTTTGTGGAAGTTTGGGTCAGGCAGTCTAATGTCTAAAAGGAAGGTCCTTAGCCTTGCACAAAGCAAACTGCACTTATCTGCATAATGCAACTGTTTTGGATTGTTTGGTGTCAAGGACCGGTGCGTAGGTGGGGTAAACAAAACATCTAATGCATACTCGTTCATGTATTCGTTAAAAGGACATGTAGCAGTATCAAATGATAATATTGGAAAGGTGCGTGGAGATTTAACTCTCTAGTCGAAATGGTATCTTAGGTTAACTACACGAGAACCTTGTATGACCTTCTTGTGTTTGTTTTCATATTTACTTTTAGGTTCTTTTAAAAGTTATCATGTGTCTCTGTGATAACAATTTGTTCTTCTCTTACCGTTTGATCGAGATGCTAAAATTCATGTGTTGCAATTATGTATTCTATGCATGTCCTTTTGAAAGATATCCCATCATCTACCACATCTAGAAAGAAAAAATAGTCAGTTGCATAGTTAAAAAAGATGAAAAAGTAAAATAATTCCATAATTGAAAATTTGTTATGCTAAAATTATTATTGTTAAAACAACCATCCAACTTTTCAGTTCAAATTGTTCATATCAATATATATTGTGTTCTTTGTTATTAATTACTCTGAACATATCAAAATAATATCATTTTTTTTTCTTTAAAACTTACAAGTGCTAGATAATGTTTGTTTCCTTCTTCAAAGTGCATATATTTATTCACAAATTTTAAATAGTGAGCCTCATGATAATCCTACAATCATTAATTAATTGTAATTTTTAATAATAATTCAAACTTAAGAATTGATGGTATTCAAACTTCTATGAGATAATTCTATATAATATATTTACCTGTTATCTTTAATTTTAGTAATATTTTTAGCTGGTGAAATAAAAAAGGGAACAATAAAAATTCTCGACCTTTAATTTAATGTTTAAATACTTGACCATTTTGGTAGTAAAACTATACCATTTTCTTATATTTTTAGGTTAAAATTATAATAAAGAATATGGAACCATTAGAAAAAGATTTGATGAACTTAACATCCTCTCCTTATGATAAGGTTGATTTAACAAATAATTATTTTCATCCTCTCAAACATCTTATAGAAATATTTAATATAATCTTATGTTTTGTTGTAAGATACTTGAATTTATCAAATTAAAGAACATCTTATTAGTGTTAGGGGTAAGATTGTTTCATGCAAAAAGCACCATTTGATGTACATGAGAGGATTGAAAATGATTTGCAATAAAAAATAAAAAGAAAAGTGAAAATAAAAAAGAATCATAATATAACTTTTAGAGATGATGAAGCACAACAAATATTAGATAAAAGATAAATAAAAGCTATTATTGAAATAGATTCTTATTTTTCTCCAATAACCACTCCTAATTCACAACCGAGTTTTAAAGTATTTTAATTGATAAAGATGCTATTTTACAATGTAAAAGAGCTAGGGCTAGATGGTTCTACATTCAAATATTCCTTTAAATGTTTTAAATTCACCTTATTTTCAAGAAATAGATGTTTCAACGACCACAAGTATAAGATTTAAGACATCTTTTTATTATGAAATTTTTATGCCTTCACTTCAAGGCTTGAAAAGAAAATTCAATTAATTTTAAATACATAAAGTCTAATTATGGAAAAACATGTTGCATTATTATGACAAATGAGTGGAGTTCTTAAATATAAAGAATCTTTATTAATTTTTTAGTTTACTAGTTTTTAAACTAAGGGAGGTTCTAATCAATATTTTAATGATAACAAAATTTAAGTACTACTGACGAGTTCATTATTTTGATGAGATGCTATATAAGAACAAGATATAACTATAACTCAAAAAGATAGCCCACAAATGTGATAAAGAAAAGTTGAAGCTTTCAACTATCAAAATGAAGATCAAGTCAATAAAAAAAAAGAATATCAAGGCACATCTAGGTCATTATATAGTTTGCACTATTAATTGTAATCTCATTTAGTCACTATGATAATCTTAAAGCCTCACCATATATAAATATTTCATCTTACTTTATTGCATGAGTCTTTTCCATCTTTAAGAGGTGTTAAAGATTTTTCTTTAAAAGAAAAACCTTTTGATCTTTTAAACACTCTTTAAAGAACATTTTGGAAAGTGTTTAAGTCATAATTCAATTTAAAAAATTAAGTTTGAGCATTTGAAGTTGTTTAAATCATGATTTAAAGAAAATGGTTGACCTATATAGGTTAGTAGTTGTTTAATATAGGTTAAAGTTTTCAAATTTGATGTACTAAAAGATTGTACATTGATTGATATATTAGTTGACTAATGTGCCATATTATCTGACCAATATGTCACAGTGGTTGATTATTATGCATTTAATGCATATTAGCCTATTAATGTGACCTAGTGGTTGACTATTATGCTACAACTAGTTATTATAACAACTAGATTTTAGCTCCAAAAGCTAGTGGTGGTCTCAAAACCCTATAAATACATGTTTTCTCATTACTTCTTATATGGAGAAGTATTTGGGTGTCTTATACACACATTTCTAAGTGTTTGTCAAGCATTTGAGCATTCATTGTCTCATATATGAGTGAGCGAGCCTCTTTGGTATTATCAAAGTGATAAAGTGGGTTATTTTGAGTTATAATCTTTTGTGTATGATGTTTTATATTATATTTGTGGGTGTTCTAAGTGGCATTAGGGTTCTTCTTCACTATAAAGGAAGATTGTAAAAAGTTTTCTCTTTATTGGAATATTCTTCACCCTGAAAGAAGAGTTATAACAATTTTGTTAAAAATTTATCAACACCAATTCACCCCCTCTGGATTCCTTTAAGGACTAATAAGTGGTATTAGAGCATATATTAGGCTAGCATTTTATGAAATCCTACAAAAAAGATCATAATGGAAGATTTAAGAGCATCACCATCATCATTTAACTAAAAAGGATAAAAACATTAGTAGAGCTATGACTATCTCTATTAGAAAACAAGGATGCAATTTTTCTTAGTGTTCAAACTTATAGACCTATAGGAAATAGTTTCAAATGGTCCTTTTATACTCATAAAAATTATAGATAATAAAAAAGGTTCTCAAACTAAAGAAAGAATGAGAACCTCAAGATAAGTAATTAATTTCCCTAAATAGTAAGGTTATACACATCTTATCTTATGCATTAGTATGAAATGAATTCAATAGAGTCTCCATATGTGTAAAAAATTATGATATTTATCATATATTATAAATTACATATGACGGTATAAATCAAGTCAAGGAGAGCAAAGTGAGTATGTTAACCATCAATATGAATTGTTTCAAATGAACAATGATGAAGGCATCTATAGTATGTATGAAACATTCATTGATATTATTAATGCCCTTAAAGGTCTTGGAAAGATATATAATAATATTAAAATGGTAAGAAAGTTGCTTAGGTCACTTCCAAGAACATAAGAAGCCAAATTAATAGTTATATAAGAAGCCGAGGATTTGGCAACACTATCATTAGAGGACCTCATTAGATCTCTTCTCACATATGAAAGGAGTTTTCAAGAGAGGTAATAAGAAACAACTCCATATGAAGAAAAAGGACTTGGTGTTTAAAGTCTTAAGGGAGGAATCAAGTGAAGAAGAGACATCTACAAATGGAAGTGATGATGAAGACCTTATCTTTATCATTAGAAGCTTAAGAAGTTATTAAAGAGAAAGAATTTTTTCAAAACAAAGGACTTCAAGGAAGGTAAAAGTGATTCAATATATAAATCCTTTAACACCATTTGATTTGAATGTAGAAAACCAGACCATCTAAAAACATAATATCCCATAATCAAAGATAACGAAAAGTGTAAAAAATAATAAGGAGAAGAAAGACCAAAATAAGAAGAAATCACTTACAGTCTTAACTTAGGATTAAAAAAATGAATAAAAAATGATTATTTGGATGGAGAGACAACTCATACATGCTTTACAACTAAGGAAGATGATGAGGTAATACCAACTTTAATTCATACGATAGTGATAATGATTTGACATATGATGAACTAGTCAAAAGTAAGAAAAGGAAGAAATTATCTTCTGAAATCAAAGAATTTCAAAAACAGTTGGATGCATGCATGAATGAGAATGAAGAGATGAAAAGTGAACTATATAGCATTAAAGCATCAAAAAAATGTGATCATTGATGACAATTATACATTAGATGCATTGAAGCATGAAAATGAGACATTGAGAGAGGATATCAATATTCTAAAGGATTTATTTCCAAATTTATTAAAAGGAGTGAAAAACTAGAAAGCATGCTAGGTGCTTAAAATAATTCCATAATAGGTATGAGATTGGTTATATGTGAGGAATGCTCCAAACATAAGGACAAGAGCCTTTACCTAAAATAGTAAATGAGCATGATATACCCATTTCTAAACAAACATTAAGATATACATAAAAACACCTCCCTAAAAACAAAACTCATACTTTCATATATAGATTTATACATAAGAATAAAGTTTAATACTCTCAATGGAAAAAAATACATAGCTTCTATGATATCATGTAAACCTATAAAAAAGCATGCATCAAACCTTCATTTATAATAGGTATCATACACATAATCAATAATATCCAAAGGAACATTATATATACTCACATTAAAGTCCAACTAATGCTTTTATGCATCATCATTTATTACATTACATGGTATGTCATTTTTATGGTAAATATGTACATATTGATAGATATTATTCCCTAAAAAAAGATGACAAGTATATCCATAAAAGTGTGGGTTGAGAAGAAAGAGACTAATAATTAAGGACCTAAGTTCATTTAGAAATTTAAAATACAGTGATGACCTTGTCTTATAAGAAAAGAATAAAAGGCACATGAATAATGAGCATTGGAGACATTTTTTTATGTTATTCTTGCAAAGCATATAGAGTGTTTAATAAGATGATTCTTGTTATTTAAGAGTTTATATATATTGTTTTCAATCTAACTACATTGCCTCCTAGAAAGTCTTAAAGATATTGATGTAGGATATGGAAAAAGTAACCCTTGAAGAGAATAAGGGTAATCACTAAGACTTTTCAAAAGAGCCAATTATTAAACCAAGTGAGGTAGATGCAAAGATGAGATGCTTCTAATGCATTGAAAATTCAAGAAGAATCATTCACTAAATTATATCATAGATAATATTCAATAATGGGTAATAATTATTTCAAAATTTAAAATTTTTGCACATATTGCATTTGTTTGTCAATTTGACTAAAAATCCTTAATGATGACTATTAGGATTGCACTATAAATAAGGGATTAAATAATTTTTAGTTTATAGTCTTTACAGCCAAGACAAAGATTATGTGTAAAATAAGAATATTAGGTTAAAATTTGTTTATATAATGCATCTATTAGCCAATATTTTCATTAAACTTGTGAGTGAGGTAGAATTTGCACAATTAGGAGAGTTACAAGATTGATGGAAATTTTATGTGAATAATGTCCATTTTGATGCTTATAACTATCCTTGTTTAACATTTCCATGAATTATTAACATGTTTTAATATTTTATTTTGAGTTTTAAATATTTTTGTTCAACAAAAAGATCACCTTTAGCCCTAACTTTTTCACCAATCGACAAGTTTAACTATAACATTCTAGAGTGAACAATTATAACCCTAACATTTAGAGAATGTTAAAAGTAGAACCTACCCTAACAGAAAATTTAACTCCATCTGTTAAGTGTTAGGTCAATGCCAAACTAACAATTTTAAAATTGTTATGGGCCCTTAGTGCCATGTCATTAATGATGTGGCAAGGTGAGACCCACTTTTTAAAAAATATAAAAACTTTAATTTATTTATAATTATGGGACCCACCTTTTTAATTAAACATTTCTTAAATTAAAAAAAATTAACGTAAACATGTTAAGAAAACGATCCACTTACTTCTTTTTGTTTAGCCTTTGTCTAAAATCCCTCCCTATTGAGACGTGATCTAAAATTTTAGGAGCTTAAAACTGTTAATGTGAAGAATGGGTTAGCCACACTTTTGCATTTTCTGCTTTCACTTCTCTTGTTTGTTTTTGCATGTTAGGCTCCAATACCAGATTAGCTGGAGTGGTTTCTCTTTCTGTTAAACATTGTAAAAGCCTATATAAAGGTTGTTTAGCTTCAATAAAAGTGTAGCAATATTATTAGTTTCAGTTCACCTAAATTTGCCATCGCTAGAATTTGTTGTTTATTGAATAGAGTGCTCTATTTTTAATATTGTGGTATCAGAGCAAGGTTGGTCTTTGACTGAGCAATAGAAAGAGTGAAACACGTGACGGAGAGAAACATGAGAGACGAGTGCTTCTTTGAGATGGTATCAAATGGATCCACACCTTTGCGGCCGCTCATCCCAATGTTTGATGGGCCAAATAGCAATTCTAGAGCGTGAAAATGAGGACATTATTTAAGTCCCAAGATTTATGGGAGCTTGTTGAAGAAGGATTTCTAGATCTTGATAGAGCAACTAAATTGAAGGAAAACAAGAAAAAGGATGCAAAAGCAATGTTCTTTTTCTAACAAGCTATTCATGAAAGCATTTTTCCAAGAATCATGAGTGCCAATTCATCTAAGGAAGCATGGCTGAACTTATAAAAGAAATTTCATGGGGGACAAAAAGGTTATCACTATCAAATTGTAGAAACTTCATTGGGAGTTTGAAATAGCAATAATGAAGAATAATGAAATAGTGCAAGAGTATCTCTGTCGAGTTTCAATGCTTAAGAGCCAAATATAAGTTTACGGTGAAAAATGGGATGATCAAGTTGTTGTGGCTAAGGTGTTGAGATTTTTGACACCCCGATTTAACCATGTAGTAACTACCATTAAACAATCAAAAGACCTATAAGTTTTTTCTTTTGATGAATTGATGGGATCCTTAAAACCCATGAAGCAAGAATTAACAGGTCAGATGAGCAAATAGAGGAAAAGGCCTTTCACATAAAGGAGGAGACTTTAGTAACCAAAGGAAGCATGCATGGTGACAATGATCAAGTTGATAGAAGAGGTCGTGGAAGAAGTGCAAGCAGAGGATAAGGAAGTACGGGTTGAGGATAAGGAATGGGTTAAGGCTAAACTATTCGGTGTCATTATTGTAAACGATACGCTCACATCAAGGCAAATTGTCGAGGAAGACAAAATGGAGCAAGCTACATAGAAGAGAAGACTGAAAATGATAAGGAAGAGGAATGCATTTTGTTCTTGGCAAAAGAGGAACAAAAGCTAAATAAGCAGGACGTTTAGTTCTTAAACAATGGGTGCTCGAACCATATGATAGGGACTAAGGCAATGTTTAAAGAATTGTATGAAAGCTAAAAGATGAATGCTAGTCTTAGGGATAACAAACAAATTCAAGTCAAAGGAAAAGGCACAGTTGAGCTAAGGAATAGTAATGATAAAACTAATTACCTTTCTAATGTTTTTTTCATTCCTAGCTTATCTCAAAGTTTGTTGAGTGTGAGTCAATTGTTGGCAAATGGGTATTCTGTGTTGTTTGATAACTCATCATGTTTTATTAAGAATAAGCACACGGGTCAAGTTATAACAGAAATAGGTATGACAAAGAACAAGCTATTTCTAGTAGAGCTTTCAAATTTGGAAAATTGTGCCATGATAACTAAAGAAGAAGAAGAAACTAGACTATGGCATAAGAGGTATGGGCATCTTAATCTCAATGCAATGAAGTTGTTGCAACAAATAGATATGGTGCAAGGGATGCCAAGTTTAATACTTTGGGAGTTTGTGAAGCGTATATTTTTGGGAAGCAACGCAAAAGGCCCTTTCCTATAGGAAAGGTTTGGAGAGTACTGAACAACTTAGATTAATCCACGTAGATTTGTGTGGTCTAATGAAGACAGAAACATTTGGAGGTAGTAGATATTTCATTCTTTTAACTGATAATCATATGAGTTGGGTATATTTTTTGCAAAACAAAGTAGAAGCATTTGAAGCTTTTAAGAAATCTAAAGCTCTTATTGAGAAACAAAGTGGACAGTATGTTAAAGCATTAAGAACAGATAGAGGACAAGAGTTTACTTCATAAAAGTTCGGATAAGATTTTTACTTCATAAAAGTTCGGACAAGAGTTTACTTCATAAAAGTTCAACTCATTTTGTGAAGAGCATGGCATTTATAGAGAGCTCACTGCTCTATATAAACTGGAGCAAAATAGAGTGACTGAGCATAAGAATCACACTGTAGTAGAAATGGCACGAAGTATGCTCCAAGAGAAAGGATTGCCAATATAACTCTGGGGAGAAGTTGTCGCTACAGTTGTTTACCTACTAAACATTTCACAGAAAAAGGTTGTTCAAGATCAAACACCATATGAAGTTTGGACAGGAAAAAGGCCAGGGCTAAGTCATTTAAAGATCTTTGGGTGTGTTGCTTATACTTTGATCAATTTACAAATTTGCCGCAGCAAAATGGATAAAAGGCCATTAAATGTGTCTTTGTTGGCTATTCCACTAACTAAAAAGTATATAGGTTATACAATCTTACAAATGGAAAAAATATTATTAGCAGGAATGTGATATTCAATGAGCAAGGAAGATGGATATGGCAAGAAGGCAGTGATGGGGTTATTCTACTTAAAGAATTTGCCACTGAGTTCTACTAATTATAATCAGATACAAACCTTACCTAGCACTCCCTACAAGTCCACTCTATCAACACCTACGACATCTGAAGTAACTACTCCATCAAGAAGTGGAGCATCTTTAAACTCGTCAAGTTCAACTGAAGAAGAGGGGTTGCAAGGATATAGATCCTTGAGAGATATATATGAGACAACGCAGGCTCTTTACGTGGCTGATCCAAGTTCCTTCGAAGAAGTTATGGAGAAAGAAGAGTGGAAGCAAGCAATGAAGGAAGAATTTAAGGCAATTGAGAGAAAAGGCACATGGGAGTTGACAAAATTACCAAAAGATAAGCAGGAAATTAGAGTCAAATGGGTGTTTCGAACTAAGTACAATGTAGATGGAAGCATACAGAAGCACAAAGCATGACTGGTAGCAAAGGGATACTCTAAAAAATATGGTATCGATTATAAAGACACATTCTTACTTGTTGCACGCTCTGAAATAGTGAGAATATTGTTAGCTCTTACAGTACAATTAAGTTGGCCAGTATACCAATTCGATGTAAAGTTTGCTTTATTAAATGGGGAGTTAGAAGAAGTCTACGTTGCACAACCTACAGGTTTTGAAGTTGAAGGAGAACAAGAAGTGTATAAGTTGAGAAAGGCACTATATGGGTTAAAACAAGCTCCTAGAGCATGGTACAAAAGAATAGACTCCTACTTCATTACAGATGGCTTTGAGAGAAGCAAAAATGAGCCTACACTCTCCATAAAGAAGAAAGGAAAAGATGTTATGTTTGTTAACCTCTACGTAGATGACATGATCTACATGAGCTTATCCTCTTTACTTATGAATCAGTTTTGAACAAGCATGAAGAAAGAGTTCAAAATGTCAGATTTGGGATTGTTGCATTATTTTCTTGGCATAGAAGTGAAGCAATTCAAGGATGGAATTTTCATTTCTCAGAAGAAGTATGCAGATGATTTGTTTAAAAGTTTCCATACGGTGAATTGCAAGGTGGCAGGCACACCTACAAATGTGAACAAAAAATTGTAGTTGGAAGATGGCACCGAACCAGCAAATGGACAATTTTTCAGGAGTTTAGTGGGAGCACTTATTTATTTAACTCATACAAGGCCTGATATCTCTTATTCAATGGTTGTAGTTTCTAGGTTTATGCATTCTCCTATAAAGCATCATTATAGGGCTACAAAACGGATTTTACATTATGTCACAACAACTCTTGATTTGGGAATATGGTATAAACATTCTTGTGAGCTGAATGGGTATACAGATAGTGATTGAGCAAGATGTATGGATGACAAAAGAAGCACATTAGGCTACACTTTTGATCTGGGATTAGGAGTGGTATCATGGAGCTCAAAGAAACAGGCTACCATCACATTATCGTCTTCAGAAGCTGAGTATATGGCTGTAACTGTAGAGGCATGCCAGACAATATGGCTATGGAGAATGTTAGATGAACTTGGATAAGAGCAAAGAGAGGCCACAAAGATATATTGCGATAATAAGGTAACAATAGCAATGTCAAAGAATCTTGTGCACCATGGAAGGACTAAACATATCGACACAAGGGAACATTTTATTAGAGACTTGTTCACTGAAGGAAAAATCATGTTGCAGTATTGTAATACTGAGGAACAAATTGCTGATATTCTGAAAAAATTTTAGGAGCTTGAAACTATTAACGTGAAGAATGGGTTAGCCACACTTCTGCATTTTGTAGAATAGTTGTCTTAGAAATTCCGACAGGTACAACACCCATGCTCAGCCATGCAGTAACAACGTAAAGATTAAAGAAGAAGTTTTCAAGAATTCAAGAGTGCAAGTAGTGGCAGTTAAAGTTAGTTAACAAGATTGTAAGGCTATAAATACTTAGTCGGTCACAGATGCAAAAAGTAATTATATCAATCAAAGAAAAACCTCAGTGATTGCTGAGTTCTTAAATACTATGTTCTACTCTGTTTTAGTTGACGTTCTCTCTTTAGCTTTCTCTCTCAAAGTTTCTTGCTGTATCTGCGATTGTTTCTATACAGGGGATAGTTAGTCGCAACAAAGTGGTATCAGAGCATATTTCTTAAGGGACCAGTGAGGGTATAAGCAAGGTTTCTTTGCCTTGAGCATCTATATTCTTTCCAGAGCACGCAGAGGCGATAAGGAGTGCATAACTCAGAGATGGCCGAGTCATCCACTCCAAGCATGCATCCAGCAGTCTTCAATGGAGAAGGCTACCAAATCTGGGCAGTAAAAATGGAGGCTTACCTGCAAGGTCAGGATCTGTGGGAGCCAATTGATGAAGACTACGAGGTAGAGGCTCCAGCAGATGATGTCCCGATTGCTCAGTTGCGGTGGTTGAGGGAAAGAATAGCCAAGAAGGCTCGGGCAAAATCTTGCTTATACTAGGCGATAGCACCTTCAATATTTACTCGGATCATGCATCTTGGATCAGCGAAGGAGATCTCGGAATTTATGAAGAGCGAATATGAAGGTGATGAAAAGGTAAAAAATATGAAAGTATTAAATCTTTTACGTGAATTTGACAGGATACATGTTGGATCCCGTTTTCGGAACCCAACTCTTTACGAAAATACCATAACGAAACGATCGATTTTTTTTTTCCGATACC
>JAOQMQ010000005.1:14764029-14783120 GCA_027563845.1 Erythroxylum subrotundum | reverse complement strand
AGTACTTGATTAAAACTATAGAGAACATTGAAATTTTGTTGTTAACCTGTCCAAAAGATGTAATAGAGCTCGATATTCAGTTTAGTGATATAACATAAAACAGGCTTTATCGTCATGTTAAACATGAATATTAGACAGGTATATATAGGCTTGGAAAATATCATTTTATATTCCCTGGAAGATTTTATTTATCTGAATATGCTTAGGTTAAGGTTCAATTAATTGCAACAGTCTGTAGGTGAATCTTGGTTACTCGTATACACTTGTTTTCTTACCGGGAAATATAAAGTACGTGGAAAATATAAACGTATTTTTTGCTTTGGAGCTTCTTGCAGGGAAATAAAGATAGAATATATTCATCTTTTCCAGAAGTCAATCCGCAAATGAGCACTAATAGAATTTTGCTTATGATTTTACTTTATAACAAAATTACATATTAGTGTTGGTAGTATCGAGTGAGATTGTGTTGGGAATTAAAGAAGTGTGTGACTTGAAGTAGCTGAACTAAAGGGTCATGCTATTGAGGAATTACAAAATATAATGCTCAGTTATGTTATTAATAGAATTACTAATCTACTTTTATGGTGAAGTAACTGAAATTGTTCTTCAACTAATCTGAATTTGCAGGTTCGTGAATATATTGATGACACTGAAGACTATGTGAACATACAACTTGACAATCAGCGAAATGAGCTCATACAGCTCCAGTTAATATTAACCATCGCGTCATTTGCAATAGCGATGGCAACTATGATTGCCGGAGCATTTGGCATGAATATACCTTGTCAATTATACGAAATAGAAGGGATATTCGGTTATGTTGTGGTAGGTTTTTTAGCAGGTTGTTTTATCGTTTTTCTGCTTGTTCTAGGATATGCCAGATGGAAGAAGCTACTTGGTTCATAAGTTTGAACTATTTTAGCCAACTACAGTATTGTGATCCTTCAGAATCAGACAATTAAATGGATTATGTGCCGGCACAGACCGGGAGCACGTCAAATGTTATATGGAAAAGGGAAAGTCTTGTCTGCAATCTCACACATATCCTGTATGTTGTATATATTTGTATCCTAAATTTTGCAAACAAATAATCGATGGATGCATTCTCATCATTTAAAGGACACGAACATGAATACTACGTGAAATGAAAATTCTTGGACACCCAAAAAAAATGCTTGGAATGTAAGATACTATAAATCAAGAGTTTAAATATGTGATTGGTAATGAACATGACACTTAATTTTGGAATAATAACTAGAGTGGGTAGGGTGCTTTACACAAGATTTCAACTTGATTAGACGTATGATGCCAAATAATGTCAAAGTAAAGGAGATGGTTCAAGATGATCAATGGCAATGCAGCCTAGGAAGTTTTTCTATAATTAGAGAAAACTAGTCTGGATATAACTTAAATGAAATGAAATTTGACAACACAATTTGGTTAAGGCGGAAATCTGAAAATTTTGCCAAGTAGGTCTTATTTGGAACTGCTCAGATACTACAATAAGATAATCAATTAGTCAGATTTGGTTTGATCAAAGTATAACTTACTAAAAGTTTCATTCATCTAATGTTGAGCGGTTAAAAATGTACCGAGGACAGAGGACACGGTCACGAGGAGCAAACCTTAGTTGTGAACTATGAAATCAGAGAGAGTTTCTCATCTTTTATTTTAAACTCTAGTTCCCTTTACCTTTATGGAGGTAGTGCAAGCTACATGTAACACATATGTTCGGAGATAGTTTGGATAAAGATTTAATAATTTAAAAATCAGAAGGAATATAAAACCGATAAAGGAAGAAATTTAAAGTTTAAATAGTAGTAGACTATCATAAAATTAAAATCTAATTAATAAATAAAAATAAGCAAAAATATAATATAAAATTGAAACACTTTATTGGAATAAATAAAATACAATAATGTCTACTAATGTATAATAAATTGATAATAATTTTAACTAGAATTGAATTTGCCATAAACATAAAATGATAGTAACAATTAAATTGTGCTTCTGTCTCTAATACCATTTAAAGACTCATAAATTCATGCATTTAATCAAAGTGTCTGTAACAACATCTTCTATTGCATTTAAATAAATTATAAATCAATAATAAATTAAATTACTTTCTATTGTAATACATTGTATTTTTAATTTTAAATATATTCAAAATAAAATACCGACTGATTATTAGTAAAACTTAATTTTAGGAGTGGCAATGTGTCAGGGCCACCTAGGCCTGAGCCTGCCCGACAGTTTTTGCAGGGGCCCAGACTCAACCTGAGGCTTGATTGATTTTAAGACTGCTGAGCTCGACCACGAGCCCGAGCTTGACTTGGCACTAGCAACCTAAAGCATAATTTAGCTCGAGTTGGCCTAACTTGAATTTTTTAAAAAAATTTAAATTAGAAAAAAAATGACTTTATTTTTCTTATAACTATTAGGTCTGACCAAGCTTGGGTCAGTTCGCCAAGTCTACTTAATTTATTCATTTTGACAAATCATTTTCTTCAATTCTACTATAATCAAGATCAAGCAATGTTTTTTCTTCTTTAATCAAAAAATGAATATTGTCAATATAATTAATATCAATTGAATTTTATGTTATTTTCTTACTAAGCTTTCTAAATTCATTTAGAGAAATTATAAAATCAATAATAAAATGTATAATTTCTTTAAAAACAAAATGCAATTTTAAAAAACTTATTCTTTATCTATCACTGAGCTTTTGAGGTTCTAGATGATTTTGTTTCTTCATAGAAATGCATTTAAAAAATGTTCCAATTATGTTCACAATCTATTGCAAAAGTTGTCTGATTAACCAATGTAATAGCAACTTTTCTCAATGTTGAAGCACTTAACAAAATAATACCCATTATTCATTTGTATTTTAAATTAATAGTTATAAAAATAAAAATATTATTAATAAGTAAAGGATAAACTAAAAGTACGAAAACTTATTAGGCTGCATCTTTTTTTCATAAGTTCTCTCTTTGCAAAAGCCCTAGCAAAAATCTTTAGACTTTTTTTATATAATTTAATTTTATTTATAGCTTTTGATTGTTCTTCACAAGAGAAAATACTCTTGCATTTAGTCACATTGAAAAGATCACCTATAATATCAATATTTGTACATAAATCTCCTCTGTATAGGCAGTAAGGATTGAGAAAGTAAGTTGTTAAATGCAACTTTTAAGTAAGAACATCTATATATATATAGAGTATGTATAGAATTTTCAAAATAATAATTAATCTTTTTAACAAAGATGGTTTCTCTTTTGTATCAATAATCATCAATAACCTTATACATAGAACCACAATCTTCACAATACTTAAGCAAGAATCCCACAATTTATTATCCAGAATAATAACATAAACTTCTTTTCCTTTCACACTAAATACTTATGACTTAAAAATTATTTACTTTTCACTAAAATTTGAAGTACTTGTTCAAAGTTATATGTAATTACAAACCTAGTCGTAGCAGCACACACAATCTCAATCCAATCCTCTTGCTTTAGTAACAAAGACAAAAACATGATTATATATAAAAATTATGATTTTAGATGCATGTAAAGTAAGATTAGAAAAATTATTCATATAAACAATATCTTTTAAAATGAGATTTGTACAACGAGCAAAGCATGGAGACTAATAAATGTGCTCATACTTTGAGTTTAACAGGTACTCAATTGATACCTAATTAGTTGCATTTTCTATAATAAAGTGCACAATATTTTTTAGTCCAACCCATTTGACAATTTTATAAAATAATCTGAATAAAATGTGAACATTTTTTTACTATATCAAAAGCATAAATATATTTTATAAAACAATTTATTCGAGCATTATAATAAACAAGGAATTTATCAAGTTTCTTTGTCTTTGATTATTCCTCCCATCTGCCATAATAGTGCATCTTGTTTTTCCCTAACTAGAATTATAATAAACTGACATATTTTTTTAAATCTTAAGGTAATGGTACACGAATTTCATAATAAGAAGGTGCCTTAAATCTTAGACTTATCATTATTATAACATCTACTACTTCTTAGATATAAGGTAAATTTAAAGCATCTAAAGGAATACATGAATGATAAAACCATCTATCTAGCTCTTATACATTACAAAATAGCATCCTTATCAGTTAAAACTTTTTTTTAACTAGGTTGAGAACTAAAGGGTGGTTCTTGGAAGAAAGTAAGAATTTATGTCAATAATAGCTTCTTTCTTATTTTATCTAATACATGTTGTACTTCATTATCTCCAAAAGACATATTAGGGGTCTCTTTGTTTTCTTATTTTGTTTTTACTTGTTATTGTAAATAACTTCTAATCTTCTTATATAAATCAAATGATAAACTTTTATAGGAAGTAATATTACCTTTCATACCAAATATATATTCTTTTATTCTGTAAATACCTCCCCCTTTAAACAACCTACCATAAACATACAATCATATTGAATATTTTCATTATAGGTTTGAGAAGAAGAAAATAATTTCATGTTGGATCAACCTTTAATCATTACACTAATACACAAATTCATCAATATCTACTCTTCTGTTAACTATTACAAGTTTTAGTTATGTTGAGAAGAAATTAAAAAAAATGTGTTCAACAAGCAAAACTTGAACACCAGCAAGTTAAAATTTAAAACAAAAGGATAGAAAGTTGCCTTATTGTTTTTTTTTGTTTGCAAAAGCAACTCTTCTTTTTAGTGAAATAGAGTATACAGAAATCACATTTTCTCTTATAGAGAATAACATAAATGATGTTGATATGTATCTAATAACCAAATAAACCTTTTTAAATTCAAAAGATGAATCATATATCTCTCAAGTCTCACCTTACCATTGTTTGATAGTTTTAATTGAAAAACTTTCAATACAACAAGTATGTAGATTGTAACTTGTAGTATAAAAGATGTGGATCCCACGAGGATTGAATATAGTCACCTAAAAATTTGAATTACACTTTGCCTAAGGTAATAAAAGATTGAGTTAACTGAAAATTAAAGTAAACTAATGAAACTCGATGATTGAACAAATAAATGATAATAATGAAATTAAAGTACTCAATAGTGGAAACTTAGGGATTATCCTATCCTTGTTTTGTCTTCTCTTTGCCTTGTTAATTCAAATATGTTTGATGCTAGTTATCCAAATGTTTCGATTACTTCTCTTAAGATCTAATCAAGTAATCTCAATTAAAATAGATAAAGATTGAGTTGCAATCTTTCGATCTCTCAAAACTACTTCTAACTAATTAATTGGATTTAAAGCAATCTTAAGAATAATTAACTCATAATGAAGATCTCTCTTCAATTGCTTATTAACCTGATATTTATAAGTTTATTAAGGACCAACTCTCGTTGCACAATGATTGACTTTTTTTGAATTAGTCAATATTTTAATAACCGCAAGTACATAATGTACCTATAGTTAGTACTGACAAGTACGGGTCGATCCCATAAAGATAATGAGTACTAGTAATTACCCTTCCCTTATTATCTAGCCTAAGGATTGATTTTATATTTTTGATTAAAAGAAAAAACTTTAACAATTAAAAAATAATATCAAATAATAATGAACACAAAGATAATGAAAATTACTTTGAAAACTATCAACATCAAAAACTAGTATCTAGGTTTTGAATCCCCCTAAAACCTTTAACAGATTGATCTTTTATCATACAATTGTTTTGCTAATTTATTAGACCATGGATACTCTTATGGTATGCTAATAGTTGATTTTAAGTCCATTAATAAACAATCCTAAGGTTTTCAACCAAATTACTTAGGTTAAAGTTTATAAGATTGCTTTATCAATTTCTAAATCCCTCTATTAAGTTTGACCATAATCTGGAAGATTTATGTCATCCTATCTCTAGGGTTGCAATTAACTCCTTTCAATTACGGTAGATTTATTCATTAATAGGATTTTACAATCTCTATGTATGAAATCATATTTTGATATAATATTCCTAGGTTTATTAGAACATAAATAAAACATGTAATCGGATCATAATAAAACAATCAAACCAATTGCATTAATAAAAGATTCAAAACATATTAAAGTATTAAAGTATCAACATAGGGTTCATCTAACCTAAACACTAACAAGACGTTTAGTTACACATTATCGAAGACGAAATTAAACATATATACAAAGAAAACGAATTGAAAGCAATGGATTCATTATTCAAAATCTCCCTGATTGTCTTCAATTAAATGTAATGGTAAAAGAAACATTAAAAGTGGCTAACATTATGTATAGTTATAAGCTAATGGTGATGGAGATGAGGATACTCCGTTGGATGTATAACCTTATTAGAAGAGATAAGGTTAGAAATGTAATGATAAGAGACAGATTAAAGATAGCCAATATTATTGACAAAATAAGATAGACAAAGCTTAGGTAGTTTGGACATGTTAAGAGAAGACACCCAAACGTTTCAGTGAGAAGACGCGAGAATATTGTACTGAGTGATTGCAGGAATAAAAAGAGAGGCTTAAGAAGAATTGAGGGGAGGTGATTAAAAATGATATGAAACTGTTAGAACCTACAGAGGACATGACCCACAATAGAAAACTTTTACGTACTAGGAAACAAATAAAGGATCTCGTGTACTTATAGGTTTTTTTAACATTTTGCTCTTGTTATTAGCTAAACTTTTAAATATGTAGTACTTATCTCTTAGAATCTTAGCCTAAACACTTTTTTTTCCTACTTAACTTGATTATAATTATGATTATGATTACAATTATTATTATGATTATGATTATGATTATGATAATGACGATGATTATTCCTACTATTATTTGTATTTCTATTATTATTCTTTTTCGTATTATTTAGTTTATTACATATTTTATATTTTATTTACTAAGTATTTATTTACTTTTTATTATTTTTATTTATTTGACTATTGATTATTATTTTATTTTATTGTTATTTTTTTATGTGGATCACTTGAAAATTCTCTCTCTAATAGTTAGAGATAAGACGAATTATTATTAGAACTTCCAAATTCTAGATGTGAGTGGATTTTTTATTGTTATTCGTAATTATTGCTAGAAACATCCATCAAGATAGCAACACAACTATAAAGGAAAATTGTTGCCTCTAATAATAGAATAGTACACGGGGTTACAGATATCCATTCTACACAGAATAGCAAAATCGAAATCTGTAAGATACGCAGAAAGTAGAAGAATGAGAATAAAATCATACGAAGGAAACATGTGGAGCTTGAATTTTAGGGTCATGCATCACTAGCTCTGCCAAAGATGCCGCACCCAACACCAATTCCGAGAAGGAAAATGCCCAATTTAGTAATGCCAAATAACAAACAAACTTTAAACTGTTAAAGGAATACACGATGACCGAAATATTACCTGAACAAGTAATCTAAACACTAGGGAGGTTAGGGATCTGGAGATAAGGTGTACGACCAATCAACCATTGTCAAGAAGGTTCTAATGGAAATAGGAAGATAGGTGGAAGGACCCAACATCCACCAAAATTTGGATTAATTAACATCTAAGGATAGCTCTTTCGAAAGATTGGAGATTGGAGATTGGAGATTGTTGATGATATTGGAATACTCTCTCATGTATATGCAGTGACGGAGTCAGGAATTTAAGATAGGAGGGTCCAAGAATTAATTTTTTTAAATTTTGGGGGGCCCAGTGTACCACTGACCCTTAAATAACTATATCCTTATATATATATTAAAAATAATTTTTTAAAAAAACTTGGGGGGCCCAGTGGCCTCCCAAGTCTCCATGTAGCTCCGTCTCTGTGTATATGTGATCCATATGATTCACAACGTTTCAGAAACGTTGTGATGGTCTGTTGTTGTCCGTTGGCTCTATAATGGGCAGAGCAATATATGGACAGTTGTAAGTAGTTTTTGGGTCCCTAACCTTCTGCTTTCATTTTATAAAACGTTTACACCATTAACTTGAGAGTTTGAGAGGTTAAAAGATTCAGAAACACTTCATTCAATAGCGGAATTGAATAAGTGGATAGAGTTTGCGGGTTGCAATAGCTGGAGGTATGATGTTTATTGTTTCGGTTATGCTTCCGCCTGTTTCTGATATATACATATATACATACATGATTTGTATGTGATATGTGAGGACTTGTATGTAATACGTGAAATGCATATACATGAATCTTTCTGATAAATGAATCATTGGGTGTTGAATAGTGCAATGGAAGAGTGTGACATCAATTCCCTCATAACACAAAATCTTTTGTAAACTAGTTGGGTTGAACTCTTATTTGATAATGCTTTTGTTGGGCCCAAGCATTACATTTTAGGCTTGGGCTTAAAGCCATCAAATTTTGGTGTTTTAACATCTAAAATTGGTATTTCAACCATTTTTTGTGATTCCACTAAATTCTCATAAATAAGTATATTTAATTTCTAAGAAAAATTTGTTCTATATATAGTATTGATATATCTTCATACTAATTTTTACACATTATCCTTTTTCTTTTTAAATTGTATACCTTTTATTAACAATTTTAATAAGATTATATCTAATTATATTTAGTTAGAACTATATTTGAAATATTCAAATCAGGGTTAAAAGTTATTTTTAAATAATACTTTCATGTATTTATATGGTTTAAGTTTTTATATTGTTTATACAAATTAGTTATCGATTATAAATTTGACAAATGAGAACTTAAGCTAAAAATTGTACAATTAAGTGAAGTATTATGTCTGTTTTATTATAGACATTGAAAGCACGGAAGCCGCATTTATTGTGAGGTTTCTTATTGCGGTACGAGTATGGTATAAGCAAAACAAAAGCTGTACGAACTTCAATACAAACAAGTGGAGAAGTGTAGATTCCATTTACATGTCTTTGATTTTTCTTGTTATTTATTATTCCACGACCAACAAAGGGAGAAAAAAGTACAACTAACACAGAGACAGACATACACAGATTGTTAGAGAGAGACAGGTGAGTATTTTGTTAGAATCTAGGAACCAGAGACCAAACCCTAACCAAAAAAAGAAGATCCAATTACTCACTCGACTGCTTCTTCATTTGGGAGAGATCTCAATTTCAAGGTGACCTTTTTTTTTTAATTCTTTTTATTGTTGTCAATGGACCAGCTCGTTTTTTCTTCCTCAGCTTCTTCTTGCATGTTAACCCTCTCTTTAAATATAATTGCGAATCCCTTATTCTTGGGGTTGCGTGCTTTTGCATCCGATTGTACCCCACTCTGGACTTGTCTATGCTGTTTTGATTTGACGTGAAAATGTGGGAGCATAATCAAAGTTGATATCTCGGTTTCTATCGTGGTCTTATTGTTCTTGTTTGTGGATTTTTTCTTCTTTTCTATGTATATGAAAATGTATTTGTTTGTGGCATTAAGAATAGTAGTTTACGCTCGCATAAATGTTTATTACAATTCGGTTTTCTTGAATTCTACTGTGCTTCGTACTATGAAATTGCATGTAACTGACAATTTGGTGGTCTATTTTCTTTTCTTTTCTTTTCTTTTTTTCTGTTTAAGATTTCTGCTGCATTGGTAGCTTGATTTGTTATTTGACTTCACTAGTGATGCACAATTGTAGTTACAAGGGGGTTATTTTGTAGCGTGTCCACTTGCTATTACCGGATTCAAATATTGTTTTTGTGCTGAAACTTGGAAGACAGCACACTAATTTCTTCTGATATTTGAAATAGTGATGTTGTTAAGGTTTTTCTAGGTCAAAATGGTAAATTTTATTCTTAGATGGATTGAGCTGATCCTTTCCTATGATAACCAAACTCCAAAGCCATATGCTTCATGGATTTGTTTTGAGGTTTCATCATTTGCGTAATATTTTAGATATTAGGTTAGTACATTTTAACACCCAGGAAAAAAAATTGGCGCCGAAAGACAAAGTGACGAAACAATCATTTTTTATGTCATGTCATTTTTCATTTGGTGCCTAAAGTTTTCTGGCTTAAGATGATATCAATTGCAGGGACTTGCAACTCCTTCACTATGGAAAATTCCAAAGGTTTATCCAATATCCGAAGTTTGATGTACTCTGGAAAGCATGCCTTACTGCCTCCAAAAAGTCCATTTCCAATTGTTTCACCATCCTATGCTGATTATGCTTCAAACAGTGTGATAGGATCAAAATCTGTACAAAAACCAAGAGAGCATAACATGCATCACCAGCGAACTTCTTCTGAGACTCTCCTCATAGATGAACATCCTTCTTGGCTTGATGATCTCCTTAATGAGCCCGAGACACCTGTTCTGAGGGGTCATCGCCGTTCATCAAGTGATTCCTTTGCATACATTGATGTAGCTAATACTTCTAACATGGTTTATGTAGGATCAGATAGGTATAGACATAAACATGTGATGTCGACACCCTTCTGGGGATCTCAAGAATTTGATCATCATAAAGATTTCCGACAAAATGCTATCTATACTGAAACAAATATGGTAAAACAGAAGAACAGGTCTTGGGATTCACCTTTAAACACAACACACCATGCAAGTAGGCTCCTTCCGACCAGGGACAATTCTGTTTCGCCGAATTTAGGATCAGCATGTGTCTCACAAGAGTCAGATGGAGTTCCATCTTCAGCCAGTGAAAAGAAAGATCAATCTGAATCTGGTGCCTATGATTTGGAAACTGCCACTGAAAAGAAGGATGATTCTCATACTAAGTCCTCTGCATCAGAGACTGATACAAAACGTGCTAAACAGTATGTATGGAGTTGTCTTGTTTCTAATGTGATTCAATATGTTTGAATGACATTCTTTTTCGGATCAACAAGAATGTTCTTCAATAATTATCACTTTTGTTTCGCTAGTAGTAAGAATCTAAAACTATACTTGATTGTTATTGGTTTAGTAATTGTTATTTTGGACCTGTAAGTTAGTTTCCATATATTAGCTTGCCAGAAAGACAGAAGTGCAGTATGAAGTATAGGGTAGTAGTGGAATAACGGAATTAATTAGAAATGATCAAGTGAACATTAAGAGTTGAAAAATTAAACGCAAGCATTCATAAATTGGAATTAGTATAAAATTTTAGTATGGATTATACTAGTAGTTTAAGATTGCTAAATGTTTGATTCAGAATTGATGTTTTTTTTCATGAACTGCCTTGATTCTTAATATATTATGTTGTCGTTCCGCTTACTAGGTCATAATTCTGTAATAAGATATTAATTTTCCAAAAAGCATTTATTGTATATACCTGATCTAAAAGATTTGTATGCAAAAATTTAATGTCTGAAGGAAATATTGCTTTGCTTCAAAGGTTTGCCATGAAAAGGTTTTAGTTGGAAGAACCAAAAAAATTTTACTTTGATAATCTAATTTTAATGAAATGGTTAAGTTATCTTAAATTACGTTTAATTCTGAGAACTGTTGTAGTTTGTTCCCTGAATGACTTCTTGGGTTCAGTAACTTTTTCCCTTTTTCTTTTCTTTATTGACGTGGACAATCAATTACATGTTTTAATATAAAAGAGGATGGTCAAGGAGTGGGTTGGACCACTTTGAGAGCCCAAGACAATTTGCAAAATCTAAGATAGTAGTCGAAGTCATTTATGTTGCCTTTTAATCATTATATAGATTGTTTATTTTTGTTGATACTGTGCATGCTTCTTGATATTGCATTTAGATTTGCTTGGATTGAGAAAAATGTTTTGCTTCTCATGGTTTATTTCTTGTTATCTTTTGGTTGATGGATTTTTGGCACTTTTTTTGTTTCCTTGCATGGATGAAGAACAATTTTTTCAAACTACCTGTGACTATAAAACCTGAAATAATATTATACTTATTGAAGATAGTGAAAATTTGGACATGTGTATAGTCTTATTAGTGGCATACAAAGCTACGCAGTATTTAGTCATATTAAAAGTGAAGCAAATGAGTCCTTGTAACATACAGATCAAAATGGTCTTAAACAGTTCAGTGGAAATGGATGTGCATACTAGACATAATTTTAACAAAGAATAACCGCTAAAAATTGAAGTCAAATTATGTTCTGTACTTCTAAATTCTTTTGTTCCACGATCATTGTTTTGACCCAAAAATTATGCATCCTAGACATAGTTTTGTGACAAGCTCAAATTCTTCGTACAACAGGGGTGAATTTTCTCCTACTCCCTGATGTTGATTTTTATCTTAAACAATCTGTACGGAAGATAGGTACCAATTACTATTTTTCTAGTGTCATTAGAACATCCAATCAGGTAGTGATGTGTTCTTCCTTTGAGGTCAATTCTGTAAAGAGAGAAAACACTCTTACTTTCAGTGTCACTTCACCGTAGCAAATTCATGGGTTTTCAATCTCCACCTTCTTGCCTGCCATTGAGGCACTTAATTCAGTATTTAACATATTAGTTATTAAGCTTTCTTATGAGTTCAAAATGAAACCTTTTAAGGATAATTTGAGTCCCATATTGAAGTTCTATTATTGAAATGCTGATATTTTATTTTAGAACTGATATTTCTGACATCCAAGAATTAATCTATTGGACTTTTACTTGGGCTCTAATAAATTTTCAACAAGCATTGGAGATGCCTTTCTAACCTTTTCTCTTCTATTGTCTTTTGCCATGTGTTAAGTTTAATACAAATAGAAGCATATTTTCTGTGCATGTGGCTTAAAGGCTTTATTTTCATCTGCCCAAAATCTTGCATCTTCTTTTGCTTATTGTTCGAAGAATTCTGATATTTAATGCCTTGAGAGCTCAAATAAGGTTTGATGTCTATGGGAAGATGAATTATTTGATAAAATCCTTATTGTTGGAGTTCATATATGTGTTGTTAATTTACAAGCTTCTTACTTTCTTCTGGTTTTTGGCGTATTAACTTCTAGCTTTCCCTGTAAGTGAGGGTTCAAAACTAAACAAGTTTTTAAGAACACAACTTGACAACCTTTAGATTAGATCCATAATGTTTCTTCCTGTTTCTTCATATAGTTAGGTAGGCTTTATTGTTGGATTAGTTTGCACATAATTCTCCAATTTATGTTTCACAACATCCATAAGATGGATTCTCATTCTTTATATTATGATTTTCATTAGAAGTATGAACTTTTATACTCCTCAAAACATGCAGAAGATATTGGTTAAAAACTGTGTAATATCTTAAAGGAGCGCAAGGACAGTTGAGTGAAATTAGGTACAAATGTAGAGCTGTTTGGATGGACAATACTATTGCACTTCACAGTTGTGCTTATTGTTGAACGATTTTATTCTTTGGCTTTTCTGAAAATAATTCACCATAGCATTTTTTTCTTTCTCGTAATTGGTCTAATGGTTTTTGTTATACCTAATTTTCAATAAAGACTCACATAGTGGAGGAGCATAATAACATTTAAAAGGCTACGTGGGTTGAGATAAACTTTCTTGTTGCTAATTTGAAATGTAGGTCAGACGTATTAGTTCTGAAATAATCATTGATTGTTCAATTATTTTGTTTGGACGACCTGCAATTTTTGGAATTAATATGAATTTTTTGTAGACCAACTACTTGAGGTATTTATATCACGTGATTTAAGTATGTTCTTGAAGATTTAATATAAATTATCTCTTTTGAAGATCTTTCTTTTAAGAATTCAATCTATGGAAATGGTTTCTTTATATAGGTGGTATATATTCTTTTTCACAATTTATGCTACATAAAACCATTAGCTACTCCACTTTTGCATGTAATATTATTAATAACAGAACCAAAATAGATAAGCCAACTCATGAATTGAGTTACATGAGAACTCAAATTTGACTTAGTGGGTCTCTTGTAAATAAAAAAGATAGAAAGCAAATAGTGCAACAGAAACTCACCAGATATGCTCAACTCTCAGAGATGCACATTCAGGGCCCATTTTATTGCATAAATTTGGTTGTTTTTTGTTTACGTTTTGATCAATAGTTGAGCAGTTGCACATCCTCTATAACTTTTTAGGCAAATCATCATGTTTTTTTGGTTAAAATTAGCATGTATAGTACAGGTCTGCTCTATTATGATCAGACTGGAAAGGATTATAGAATAAGCAGTAAGAAGACAATGATCTATCCTTTTCAACCTTAAGACTATCATAGACAATTTTATGGTTATATACGATCCATTATTGGCCCTCTCACTGTAGCTTTTGGCTGTTGGGTTAAATGGTTTCTCGACATAGTAACAAATCCTTGTATAACAAAGAGTTTTCAAGTTCAAGTTGCCCAGCTCTTATGTTTGGTGGATCTCTGATTTGTTGTGTTCGTCGACATTTCATGTAAGGGGCCGTAATAGATTAATATAAAATTTATTCTTCTTTTGGGTTGAATGGTTTCTAGGTAATGGTGACATAAGAGGCTTTCACAGACTGGCTTTCACTCGAAGGCAATTTATGGAAAATGCTGTTAACTATAGATGCATACTGGAAAATTACTGCCTTCTTTGTTGATTGGACTTGGTGTGCATGATTTCTCATTTTTGTCTTGACCTTTTCAGCTAAAAGTCAGATTATGGGGCTGTCTACATCCTAGAGAACAAATTGGACCATCTTTTAACTGTTTGTATATAATCTATGGTTGAACCATGAACTTATTATCTTGGGATAATAAGATTTCGTTCTTATACCTTGAGATATGCTACCTGTTGACAAAATTACAATCTTTATCATGGACTTTATGTTGATGATTATGAATACACTTGAATCAACTGAAATCTAATATGACTTGTATGTTAATGTAACCTATAATTCAATGTATGTAGGCAATTTGCTCAACGTTCTCGGGTTCGAAAGCTTCAGTACATATCAGAGTTGGAGAGAAATGTACAAGCTTTACAGGCAAGTAATGTTAGAGCAGCAACAGAAACTGAACCTATCCTCATTTTGAAGTATATGCAATTTACCTTACAACAAAATGACAAAAACCTAATTCTGATCTCGTCAAATTTCCTTGTACTCATCACAGGCAGAAGAATCTGAGGTTTCAGCCGAGCTTGAATTTCTCAACCATCAAAATCTTATTCTGAGCATGGAAAATAAAACCCTGAAGCAGCGTTTGGAAAGCTTAACACAGGAGCAGCTTATTAAGCGCTGTAAGTTATATTACTCAACTTCGGACAGTTGAGCTATCAATATCATGTTCCTATCCTTTATTTGATTTGGTTGGTCACATCGGTAAACAGCTTAAAGTACTTCTCTTTTCCAGGGTCTGTTTCAGAGTTTTTCTTTTTGGCTATTTTATCCCTTCATTTGTTCTTGTGCTTGGTATTTATATAACTTTTCACCTTTGCTCCCAAGCCCAAAGTGGCCCAAAGTGACTCTTTCTAGCACTTGAAACATGTGGGAATTTTGTCAGTTCTCCAATTAATGAGTTAAATGATGAAGTTGAATGCAAGTTAGCTAATGAATACAAATGCAAAAATGTCTCATCATAAGGAAACTTGTGCTTTTTTTAATTTTCTTTTCCTTTTGAGATAGTTAATTTGTCCCTTTTTGTGTTGATTAACTTGTGAGAATGGCATCAGTGGAGCATGAAGTTTTGGAGAGGGAGATTGGAAGGTTACAAGCAGTGTATCAACAGCAGCATCAAAAACAGCAACTGTCTTATGGTCATCATTGTACTTATAGCAGGGACATTGATTCCCAATTTGCAAACCTTTCTTTGAAACACAAGGATGCTAATTCTGGAAGTGAACCTGTCTCTGGGCCACTCCGCTTATAAGTAAAATTATTAAGCCAGATGATTGTTGTGCAACTATTTTTGGCCTTGGCTGGTTTACCAAACCGACTGCACTTGTCATTTCAGCCCAGATAGGGCAAAACCACTATAACAAGTGTCCATGTGGAATTCAATGCCAGTGGATCTAGTGTAGGAGATGTCACATTTGTACTTACGAGTTAGAATATCTGCCTTGTGGAGTTCAATGTAATGAAGGATCTTGAGGGCTTTGTTAGGTAATTGTTATTGTAAGCCTCATTTTGAGGAATGCTTTCGTGTTTAATTTGTCAAATGAAATCCATTTTCTTATATCCTGCTTTATTTGTATAGTTATGAGAATCCAAGTTATCTTTCATAAGGATACTAGAAACGGATGCAAATACTGCTGCAAATTCATCAATATGTGACTATTTTTTCCCTTGTTCAACTGCTCTCTCAATTCATCACTACAGTTACCCATGTTGTTTTGTATTTCAGATTTAGTGTTTTGCTTTTAATGTCTAGATCTCATGAACTTGGAACTAGTTACCATTTGAACGATCGTTGGCGCCTACTTGATGGATTAAGACGGTTAAAGAGGGAGGGACCGGAGGGCCTATTTTCTTTTTCTGACCGGAGGGCCTATTTTCTTTTTCTGAGGTTTTTTAGAGTGATAAAATATAGTCCATGAACATATGTACATTATTAGCTACATCAAAATAACTGTTCAGACTTGTTGAAGATCACGGAGATTTAGTTTCACTCGAGATATGATGCATCTAATAGAACAATTTCTTTTTTAACCAATAATAAAATAATTTAGTTTCTATTTAAAAATATTGTAATGTTTTTATAAAATGTTTTATTGTCTTAGTTTCTGTTTGACAATCACCGGATTGCATTAGCTGTTAGTTAATTGTATTACGGTTAGCTGATAGCGGATTATATCAGTTGATTTGATCAAACGGATAACGTCAATTGTTTATTTAAAGATGTTTGGTAAAATTAGTTGTTTAGTATTAACTGTGTAAAATAATTTATGATGACATGACTTAAAAAAAGATTTATAAGGATATGAGTATTATATCTTATTTTTTTAATATTCTCGTAAGAATTTAGAATTTAAATATTTAATTTCTCAAAAATTAAGTTTATAACTCTAATAAAAACATATAACATATAATAATAATAATAATAATAATAATAATAATAATAATAATAATAATAAATTTATGATGACATCATAATAAGAATTTATAAGTTATGTCATCATAAATTATTATTATTATTATTATTATTATTATTATTACTACTTTCTTTCTCCATATTAATCAAGTTGAAGTTCATTTTCTAGTATACTAACTTATTTATTAGGCTAAATGCCTAATTTTGGGCCAAACATTTTAATCTACTCAATTAAAATCCAAATTTTATCGAGTTTGTTCAATATTAGGCTATTTTGGATGGAAACCCGATAGTGTGATACATGCATAGTTATTATTTTGGATGTCTAACATAAAACTCACATGCACTTACTCGTCCGCTGACCTTAACCATTAAGTGAAAAATGAAAAATTGCAGAGAGAGGGAGTTGGGACAAAGTGCTTAGGTTTGAGAGCCCTCTAGTGTTCATCTTCTTTCATGTCTCACTGATTAGATAGTGTATCTGTTCAGAACTTTCTTCTTCAGAAGTTCTTATTTCGTAGATGTAGTAGCATTAGACTGATTGTTTGGATCCTCAAGTACATAATTTAATTTTCAAGACAAATTTCTTTTAAAAGGGGGAGATCTGTAAAGCCCATCATTGACCAAATAAAACAACCCAACCCTGCCCATAATTAATAAGTTGTATAGAAGACATCATTTGGAAATAAACACTAAGACAACCAAAGACAATCACATTCTTTTTTCATCTTTCTCTTCATTTCTCAGCTGTTAAATGTGTCTAAAAGCACCCTTTTTCTCTTGCATGTGACATTTCTCTTATAGGTTCCCTCATTGTACTTGTTTTGCAGAAAATTTGAAGGAAGTTGTGGAAGTTAACAACCCCAAATCCCTTAACATTTAGATAAATTTTTAACTGGCACAATAATTGAAGTTGCATGAAGGGATAATAATGGAGAAAAACTAGCTGAAAAATGAGAAAAAAAAAGAGGAGATATGAAAAGAGGAGAGGGTGAAGAAGATGTCATCTTTTAAAAATTTAAGTTCATGAAGGGACAGAATAGGAACTGCAAAGAATGAAGGGGTAATATGGAGTTTACTTCCAAGAAGGACAATTTTGGTATTAATTGAAATGAATGAGGGTAAAATAGGACTTTTAATTAGTTAAGGATATTTTAGTAATTATGGTGATTAGGTTAATAAGGATATTATTTTTATAATTAAGAATAAATTAGAAAAGAGAATAATGTTAGATTATTAAGTGTAATTGGGTCGGAAATTTTTCGTAAATTAGTCTAATAGAATTTTATAAATTCTAAGTCCGATTAAAAAGTAATCTGGATTATCAATTAGTTGAGTCCAAAATCGAGGTAAGGATAACTTTGAACTTTACTCTTAAAATAGAGTATCGATTTGTTATTAATAAATTATATTTTGAATTAGTCATGAATTAAATTATTGATTAGTGGTTTCATATATGAATTACATGACGTTTCGTGTTTATATTTTGTTATGTATATTGAAGTGTATTAATTGTTAATTCAGTGAAAATATGTTATTAGATAGAGACGGGTTGATAATATGTTGCGAATTAGTGACTTGCGTAGGATAGGCTATATTTGATGGTCTTAAACAAATATATTGTGTCGATAGAAGTGAGTGGTGGCTAGATATCAGTCTGTGGAGCAAATACCGGGGCATTGTGATTCCTTAGATGTCTGGTGTCGATGGCTAGGTATTGGAGTGGTATTAGGATATCTTGAGTCTTGGAAATATCCTGAATCGATGGTTAGGTACTAAAGTAGTACCGGAATATCAAGAGAGATTGAGAATATGAATGGGAATAGGAATGAGAATAGGAATGAATATAGTGAGGAATGAGAATGGATATAATCATTATAATTATAATGGTTGGTTAAGACGAAGGAATGATTATCATTACCATTGATGGTGTTTGGTTTGTTAAAAATGTTAAGAAATAAAAATTTGTTTTATAGCAAATTTTAAATATATTTTAAATAATTATTTTTAATTTATACACCCTAATTATAATGACAAAATATTTAAAATAAAGTATATTGCGATTTTTCCTTTTCGATAGCTCTTGAAGAAAAAAAATACTCTAGTATTTTCTTGCATCAACGTATCATTAGTTACATAATATCCTCAAAATATAGATTAATCGTCCAAAATATTGTGTAATTTATCGACACAACCATAATATCCACCATTTCATTGTTACA
>JAOQMQ010000005.1:14742765-14754882 GCA_027563845.1 Erythroxylum subrotundum | reverse complement strand
CACCAGAATGATGAAAAAGCCTTTCTTTATTTATTCATAAAGTCTATACACTGTACTTTTGAACAAAACGCGCTAAAAGGGATTGCCTTTAGGGCATTACTCTAACATCCTACTGGTAGAATTTAACTTACGGTAATCTATGCACATCCTCCACCCGGTGACAGTCCTAGTTAGAATTAGTTCATTCTTTTCATTTTTTACAACTGTCATTCCTCCTTTCTTAGGAACTACATGGACTGGACTAACCCATTTACTATCTGAAATAGGATAAATTATGCCGGCCTTAAGCAATTTCAAATTTTCCTTTTTGACCACTTCTTACATACTAGGATTTAATCCCTTTTGATGTTCAATGGTAGGCCTATGGTCATCCTCCATTAAGATTTTATGTATGCACACAAAAGGATGAATTCCCTTAAGGTCATCTAAATAATAACCTATGGCTTTTATGCTTTCTTAAGATGCTAACAAGTTTTTCAGTATCAGCAGCATCTAATTTAGCATTCACAACCACAAGATAAGTATAACAAGGACCCAGAAATTCATACCTTAAATTAGAGGGGAGGAGTTTGAGTTCTACCTTAGGGGCTTTCACTCCAATTGATTGATCCACTTCCAAAACTTCAAAATGCTCGTCTTGAGCCTTGTTATTCGCATGGAGATTTGCTAAAGCTTTAGCAATCATGGCCACTTCTGGAATCTCATCACTCGGTGTTCCATTAGTAATCAAACAATGCTCAAGAAAATCATCTGAATGTTGTTTAGACAAATGGATATTTACAATGGAATCAATTACATCAATTCTAAAGCAATCATCAGATAAGCTCGAAAATTTAGTGGCCTTTGACAGGTCAAACTGAACATAATCCTCACCAATCTCAAAAGATAATTTGCCATTTTCACATCTATCTGACATCCCGCAGTAGCCAAAAATGGCCTCCCCTGAATGATTGGGATACGGATGTCTTCCTCCATTTCCAAAATAATAAAATCAAAAGGCACATATAAATTACCTACTTTAATAGGCACATCTTCCAATACACCAACTGAATATTTAACAGATCGATCTGCTAATTGCAAAGCAATAGTAATAGGTGTCAACTCTCCTAAATCAAGCTTCTTACACAAAGATAGTGGCATTAAACTCACACTTGACCCTAAATCACATAAAGCACGTTTAATTTTAACTTTACCAATTTGACAAGGGATTGAAAAACTACAAGGATCTTTAAGTTTCGGAGGAAATTTGTTTTAAATGGCAGTACTACATTCAACAGTCAAGGCATCAGTTTCATGCTCTTCTAACTTTCTTTTATTTGAAAAAATTTATTTTAAAAACTTAGCACAAGAAGGCATTTGAGAAAGTGCATCGGTGAAAGGAATGTTGATGTAAAGCTTTTTAAGAACTTCTAAGAATTTCCCAAATTGAGCATCTAACTTGACTTTGGCCATTCTATGAGGAAAGGGTATTGGTGGAGTGTAAGGTTTTTGGAATGGCTTTTGTGGTTCCTTAGAAGGATGATCATCCTCACTCTTCTTTGCCTTCTCTCTTTCTATCTTTCTACTAGCCCTGTCCTGAGTTTCATCGACACCCTCTTCTACAACTTCATTCCTAGGCTCATAGGGTCCTGCCAAATGTTTTCCACTTCTCAATGTGACGGCTTTACAATGCTTCCTAAGATTGGTTTCAGGTTGACTAGGTAATTTTCCAGATGGTGTGGTTGATGAACTAGCCTGATTTGCGATTTGGTTCTCAAGCAACTTATTATGGGTAGCTAATTGGTCTACCTTAGAGGTTAAGTGCTTGATTATTACTTCTTATTGTCTTTGGGCTAGTAACATGGAACCATTATACTTTCCAGGTTTGATTTTAGAGGTCCTAGTGGATTGGAAGGCCTTTGAAATCCAAGAGGTGGTCTAATATTTGGCTGAAATGGGAGGTTTTGGTTATTCGTCTAGGAGAAATTGGGATTGTTCCTCCAACCTGGGTTGTAAGTGTTTGAGTGTGGGTCAAATTAAGGTCTTTGGTTAAGATTGTTAATGGCATGAACTTGATCACTACCCTGATCTTGGGCAAAAGGACTACCAATTTGACAATTAACAGACGCATAATCAACAGAACCACAAATTTCATATGCAGAAGTAGGACTACTAGCATTCACAGAATTAACATTCAAATAATCTAACTTGTGAGTCATGGCATCAAATTTAGCAAAAATTATAGTAAGTGCATCAACATCATACTTACCTGGAGTACATTTTGCTACTCCTCACTCATTGGACCATTGGTAATGATTAAGAGCCATCTCTTCAATGAGATTGTATGCATCAACATAAGTTTTATTCAAAATTTCTCCACCAGCTACAGCATCGATTAAGGTCCTCATTGATTGGAGTAATCCATTGTAGAAATTATGAAGGACCATCCAAGATGGTAAGCCATGGTGTGGACAAAACCTAAGTAAATCTTTATAACGCTCTCACGCTTCATACAATGTCTCATCATCTTTCTGAGTGAATGTTGAGATTTGATTCCTGAGATTCGCCATTTTGCTTGGAGGAAAAATACTTGGCTAAGAACGTCCTGGAGTAATAGATCCAGCTAGAAGTGAATGAAGCCATGCTCTTGCCTTATCACTTAAAGAGAATGGAAAAAGGCAGAGATAGATTGCATTTGGGGTGACTCCATTCATTTTCAGAGTATCACAAACTTCAAGCAATACCGTTAAGTGCATATTTGGATCCTCAACAGGTGACCCTCCAAATTGCGACTGCTACACCATAGATATAAGGGCTGGTTTAAACTCAAAATTATTTGCTTCCACAGTTGGATTCCGAATCCCCGAAGTGTTTTCTTGAACCCCTGGTTCTGCATAATCACGGAGTCGTGGTCCTACTCCTTTTTCCATCGTATTCATACTGTTGGCAGTTGTCGCCTTCTTCTTATTTTCAAGCTTTTGTTTCTTTCTTTGTGGTACGTTCTTTCGATCTCAGGATCAAAGGGGCTGTGAAAGTAAATTGCATATAAATCTCAGTTCACCACTGCACGAGAAACACAAACGAGAGTTAACAAACTTATATACAAAGTATATACAAATAAACCAATAACTAAAATGCAATTAAGTAAAGCTTAGTCAAGTTTGTTCAAAAAAATTCAATATTTGACACAAGTCCCCAGCAACGGCATCAAAAACTTGATAGGTTCCGCAAGTGTACGGGTTTAGTTGTAGCAATCAAGTGTCGATCCACAAGGACTAGGTCGAAGTACTAAATTTATACCTTACAAATTTGTTAAGCAATTGAATATGAAAATTCATTTGTGAGAGAAATGTCAATACACAATTAACAAGATTTAAACTAATATTCTAGGAATTCATCTCAACAAAGAAATCATGCCTTCCTTATGAAGTAAAATATTGATCCAAGTACATTAACCCACTCTTATCAATTAATTCTTTCAAATTAATTAACGTGTTGATTCCAATTTTTAAACTAGTTTTCTAGACCAAAATCGAATCCAACTCGATGAACACAACGGTTAATCTCAAGTACTCTTAATGGAGAATTCTATTTCTAGATATTCTTTCAATTAAGTCTAATCTAGTAATTCAGACATTAAACATCACTTTTCAGTACCTAGTTTAACATCTATCATTATTTAGATAGAAACCCTAGATTAGAAAGATCAAATCAACATTGGATTAAATTACGTTACTAAAGCCAACATTGAATTTAGAAGTAAAGGCATAAGGTTTAACACATGAATTCCAAGTTGAAACAAAAATCCCAGAATAAGTGAATTTACAGAATCATGACTAATTTCAACTAAAGTGTAAAACCATAAACATGAACATTAAAGATAAATAATAAATGAAAATGGAAAAAGGAGGAGAAGGAACTCCAATTGCTTTTTGAATCTAGATTTCTTAATCTCCAAGTTTTCCTTTTTCTTTGATTGCTTTTTGTCTTCCTCCTCCTTCCTGTTCTCCCACTTTGACTCTCTACAGAAAAGTCTCTCCCCTAAGTTCCCCCTAGAAACTCCTTTTTGATCACCGAAAACTGTCAGGAAAAACCGTCATACACGGACCGTGTGAATGTACATGGTCAGATCGTGTTTCTTTCGGGTCTGGCTGTGTGTTCTCACTATGAAGAACATGGTCCGTGTGAATCTACACGATTAGACCATGTTTCTTTCGGGTCTTCAAATTTTAAATGCCACTTAACACGAGCTGTGTGTTTTTACATGAGTAGACCGTGTATTCCTCGGGTTTACTTCATTATCTTCCCAAAACATCTACAAAAACCAATAACAAAGGAGCAGTACCAAATTCACAAAAACTAAAGGCAATTTAACATCATTGAATGCAAAAACAATGATAAAATAGAGCTAAAATATATCAAGAACATCGTCTTATCACCTTTCAAGGAAGAGGTGAAGAGATCAAGTTCATCTAAGGTGCCATCTACATCATAAATGTCATCAATTATTGTACCAAGTTAACAATATTTTGTGCTCTGTTTCTGAAATAACTATACTTTGGCTCCATTGCAACCCCAGTTGTCCACATGAAACTCTCAGCTATCCTATCTCTTGCAAATGGTAGTTTTTATTTAAAGCTCGTGTGAATAGACCACCTTAAGAAAGTAAACAGAACCTTTTAAGAAGTGATTTGTTTTTATTTTACTACTTCGAATGCATAGGAACATAAGCTTACTCGGATGCTCGTTTTAGATCCTCTTGGTGAACTACTTAAAGCCTATTGTACTCCATTTTCACAAGCTTAAGAAGCATAAGATTCATGGATTGTTTTTTCTAGTACACATCCATGTACCACCTGGCTTCCAACCTTAGCATTCTCTAATGTAATGGGAGCTCCGGAGAATGACTAGCTAATATAGGAATGTAATCACCTTTATTGTAGTTAACATACTCTTCAAGGTACTTCCCTGCAAAATCTCTTGCATACTCCAAGATGCTCTTGTCTTCACGCAAATATGCTTTGAAGTTTTGTTAATTATCCTTTAAGACGTCGAAAATCTCTGCAGTTTATTATGTATATTAGATTGATGATGAAGAGCTAATTGCACATCATAAGAAAAATCTCTCCTTGTACCTTGCAAAACCTTAAAATCGTGTTGTCTTATGAGCCTGAACTCAAGAGCTTCAGTGTGTAAATCATCGCCTGCATATCTTCCTTAAGCTTATCTATCCTTTCTATGGACGACTACACCTGCACAAACAAGTAAAAACTGAAATACCAATAACACCATGGAAGAGAGAATGAAAGCAACAAGAAGACATTACCAAGAAATCACTTGTTAGTGACTAAATAAAATTACAGTCCCAAAAAAAAGGTTGGTAGTTCCCAGATCTACAACTTATTGTCTGGTCAAAGACTTTAGGGTTGCGAATAAGCAACAAGTCTTAGTTTCTTGGAAGCAAGCTTGTGACACTGGAAATTGAAGACGAAACAACCAAAGGATGGGCCATTTTCTTTTAGAAATTAGTAAAATGTAGAACTGTAATTATTATATATAAGATATTGTGAAGGTGAGGAGGCTTTGAATTTGATGGTGAAGCTTTGTTTTTTTACGAAAATTAAGGTAAGACTAAGTATATGATTCTTTTTTCACGTTTTTTTATTGTTTATATGGAATCAATGGATAATATTTATTATGAGTAATCATATATTTAATTTTATTTTATAAATAAAATTAGTTTATAAACTTCAAATCATCAATATTAAAGATTGTAAAGAAAATTGCAAATTTTTTGTGTTTCCATTTCCATTTCCATCAAATAAAAATATAAAAAAAGACTAAAACTTGGTAGCTAGTAGGGTCATATGTATGGAAGCAAGCACAAAGACCAAGGAATAGCAAAGTAAAAGGATTATATGTCAGACTTAATGTCACGTGTATGACACTACCAAGTTTTCATCGAAAATAGCCTAACATTAAGCAGACTCGATGAAATTTAGATCTTAATTGAGCAGGTTAAATTGTTTGTCCCTAAATTGATCAAATCAAAAAACATGTAGCCCAAAATTGGGCATTTAGCCTAGAAGATACTAAAGAGGATGAAGAAACTATAGATCTTAACCATTCCAAAGAACCAAAGTCAAATGTATAACGATATGCTCTTTAAAGAGTTTATATTGATTTTACTAAACGTGCCAAGTGAAAGCATTTAACAAGCAAAAGCATTTAACAATCACATAGTTTACTAAGAAAATAAAAAGTATAAGAAATTGCAATCTTACTATTTTTCTTTTGGGAGTTTAAGATTGAAGATGCTAAAGAAGATATGAAAATCAATTTCCAAATTAACAGAATAAAAATCAAGAAATATAAATGAAATAGAAAATATTAAAGAAAACCAACAAAAATATGAGGCCAATGACTAAAATTGAAAAAGAGTTTAAGAGGTTGAAGAATTTTGGTTGAAGAAGGAGATCCTTAATACTAAGAGATCTTTTTATGGTTTAAAATTGTTCTAATTTATTAGTTAATCGATCAATTTTTATATATAAAACTTGTTACAACAAATTGAAAATTTTAATAGTTCCTAATTATTCCAATTTAAAAGATGAATACTCCATCTTTAGTTAAGGCATAACTCCAGGAAAGCAAACAAAACATGTCTTGAGATTTATAGGCCCCTTTTATAGAATGTCTAAAATTCAAGTTCGATATAATAATAACCTCCTAAAAGAATCCTTTATGATATGTCTGGTAATCAAACAAAGGTTAAGGACTCTAGAAAAACTTAAAGATAACTCTGCTGACCTCTACAATAAAATTTGAAATCAGGAACTTAAAAAAAATAAAAATTTTCTTTTAGTGTCATTACTCCTTAAAAATTTGTAATGAAGATGAGAGGTAAAAGATAATCAATTATGCGAAAGATTATTTATACCAAATCAAAGGAGATAACATAATGCTTAAATTTTCATGTAATAATGGTGTATATGCTTTAGAGAGAAAGGAACTTTAGACTCTTCCAAGATGTTAAACAATATATTCAATTACTAAGATATGACATTTTAAGATAAATTAGAGAAACCATTATATTCAATCAGATTAACACCAAGATAAGTGGTGATATAATAACAAGAAAGAATATTCTTTAAGCATTTATAGAGTTATCCCATTCACCTAAATTATTACATTGATATGCAACCTTATTTGCCTAATCTTAGTTTTATGCTTTAGAGTTCTTCTATTGTATCGATCATTCAAAATATAATTTAGCCTTATATACACCTTTTTAGGTTTTTTTTTACTTACTAAATCATCCTTAAAACTTCGAAATAAATTATCCCTTTATATTAAAATCAAATGACTTCAATTAGAAAGGTATATCTTGCCTTATTAGTGAGAGAAGGCCTTCCTTTAATTTAGGAATTCTCGAGTCCTTCCTTTTTTTCTTTCCCCCTTTTTTCTTTTACTATTTGTTATTTCCCTAGCTATTAATAACATTCCCCACCCCTTCATTCAGAGACTACTCCTTACCTTATAGATATGGATGAAGTCTCAAACCCATCAGTTATTAGCCAAAGCCCTTATCCCTCCATTGCTTTAACTACCACATCCCAAGCCTCCTCACTCTCTACTTTTCTAAATTTTGAACTTTCTTATAGTATCTATCTTTACCTACTCCAAGCTTAATCATGACCGAAGCTTCTAGCTCCTTAACAATTCAAGATCCTCCATTTACTCACAGCTCTTTATTACTCTACTCACATTTTTCTCCATAGTCTAGTAATAACAATGGAATTGTTCCTCATCCTCTCATATCCCCATCTTTTAAGATAACTCTTAGCTCCCTAAAAAATCCTGCTTCAAATAACAATAATCTGATCTCTCCTCCTTTTGTTTCCATATCCTCACCAAGCCTCCCTCCAACATCTTCAAAAACTTGGAAACAAGTGGTAAATGATAATGAGCACTAGAAAATTCTCTTCTCCTTAGAAATTTTCCAAGCTAGATATGCTAAATGGAAAACTACTTTAGTTGCATTTTTTCTTTACAAAAGACCATCCTTCCATACTATCAAAGCATGGACTGAGGCATTATGGACAAACATGGATTGGAGTAAGTTCTCATATCAAAAGAAGACTATTTTCTTTTTAAATTCAAGAAATTAGAAAGAAAAAGGTTGGTGATGGAGTCAGGTAATTGGCATTAGAAAGGAAAGCCTATGTTCATCAGGAAATGGAGTTAAGGAATGTACTTATACAAAATATCTCTAATAAATATACCATTATAGATTTACTTCCATAATATCACACTAGAATACTGGAAAACTACAGGAATGGGCTACCTAGTAAGTGCAATAGGAAAGCCTCTCTGTATGGATGAACAAACAACAAGAATGGAGAGTAGGGTTTGCAAAAATATATATAGAGATTAATAAAAAACAAAACTCTCACTAATTATCCATTCATAGGTTGCAAGAAGATGATGATTGAGATTTCAATTTCTTATCCTTATAAATCAAACCTAAAAATAATTTAGAAAACCCAAAAACTAAAAACCAATATCACAACCATACAAATTATTTAAGAGCCACAAAGAATTCCACAAATTCTTGTCATTTCTAAAGAGACTATTCAATCTCCACTCCCTCTTTATCCTTCCTCCCCTCCCAAATTCTCTCCCAGTCAATTACAATAATTCTTTACTTATGAGAAACCTCAAAACTCTCCTTCCGCAAATGAACTTATTTCTAATTCTAAACCTTAAAAAAATTCCTTTGTACCCAAAACCTCAAAATTATTCCCTTCCAAATAAATCCACTTTTAACACAAAAAAACCTTGACCAATAGAAATACCCTCACTGAACTTTATCCAAGAATCATCTTCTTCTAAGAATGGAAAAATGGATGAGAAGGATGGCATTCCAATACAGAATTACAGGAAAAATTTAAGTAGAAAACATAAAGGCAAGGGCTTACTAAACCCTTCAATCTTATACTTACCTTATGGAACACAAAGGGCTTGAATTGTCGTAAGAAATAGTAACCTATAAAAGTTTTTTTAAAAGAGAAAAACCCTTTCTTAATAGGCTTACTTGAAAAAAGGGTTATGGTTTCTAGGGAATCAACAGAGCATTCTTTTAAATCACACCTTCCATATATTACGAAGAATCACTCTAACTTACGACATAAAGGAAATTCAAATCCTCAACTCTAAATAATCTGATCAATACATGCATGTAAAGGTGTTCTCCACATTTCTTTAGGAGAAAATCAAAGTTACCTTTGTATATTTACCAATCATATATTTCAAAAGACCACTCTATAGAAAGACGTTGTAGGATTGACTAAAAATATTAAAGATCCATGGATTGTGTTAAAGGATTTCAATTACATGCTGATTTCATTTGAAGAAAAGGGACTAAGAAGTAGGGCAAGAAAATAGATAAGGAATTCAAGGACTATTTGAATATTTTAGGTCTAGTTGATTTATTTATTTGGTCTAATAAACAAGAGAGTAGTATCAATAAGGAAAAAACTAGATAGGGGATTGGTAAATTTTAAATGGATGGATAGATTCCCTAATTCCTCGAGCTATTTTAATAATTGTAGTTTGCCATATCACTCTTTATTGGAAATTAGGATGGAACAATATATAAGGAAGCTGAGAAACTCATTTATATTCTTCAAATTCCTAACTAAATTGGAAGGTTACGAGGATTTTTCTTTTTTGTGAAAAATTAAACAATAACATTAGATGTGAAAAGGATTATAGATTGGATTCTATAAAAACTATGGAATAAAATAGATGGTACACTTCAAGTAAATCCTTTAGGACTCCTTAGTAAACACTCCAAAACACATTATTTTATTGCCCATAGTTACACCAAAATTCCTATTTACTATAGTAGGTAAAAAAAACCATGGACACCATCACACTCTTTGTAGACTGTACCAAATTAGGGATTTATTGAGCCCCTGCCTGCTGAGGAGATGCTGAGGAATCTGCTTGGTCACCCATATTCTAATCCATCATATAAGTTAAATTTTGTGTACTCCGAATACTTAAAGTCATCTTACTATGATCACAGAGGGTTTGAGACTAACTGAGTTCTTTATTTCATCTTGCTTGTTCTATTGGTGATGAGGATCTGAGTAGATAGAGTCCAAGTCTCCCTTAGTTAGCTTCCCAGGTGCTTTCATTTTCCTATACTGATTATTTTACATCCATGTAATGTGTGGTATCTGTAATGGTTAATTGCTTTGATATTTAGAGTATCCACAACTATATTAGGTTTTTAGTCATATATAGAGTAGAGTTTATAAGCTTGGAGAGTAGAGTTTATGAGCTAGGAGTTATTCTCTAAATACTATAGAGAACAACTTTTTTGGCCTCATCTAAAGTTCTTTCCTTGCTTTTAAATCTCTAAACATTACTCTCACCCCACACCTTATATATACAAGTAGAAAGAGCTATCAAATAAATTTCCTTAGTAGTCTTAGGGGTTCTTGATGTCACCAAAAACCATTGGATCACCTCCTACAATAAAGAAGTAGGAGTGGACTAGTGACAAATCATCTGAACTAGGTTCATATTGCTCTCATGTAGTCAAATTTCAAAAATAAGTGATCCTGACTTTATTCCTTTATCTTACAAAGCAAGCAGGTTTTGTCTTGATTCATAAAAGGTAGTTTGTCTAAAGTACTCAGCTTGTTCTTCACTGCCAACCAAAATAGGAAAGACAACCTAATTAATAAAGACTTATTCTAGACTAAACTATTTCAATATGCCATAGGCCCAGATTGTCGAAGGATTTCCTTACACCAGAAATATAGGTCCTGGATTAACAAGGTAGGAGAGTAAGGTAGCTTTAAATGATCAATTGGATCTGGAAAATTACATTCGCCTCTTTTGATCAAATGAATAACATTAAATTGCAGAGGATGTTCCCTCAATATAGTCCTTGCAATTTTTCTAAGAATAAGGGGAACTTGGCCACTCCAGTTATCAAGACATAGGCTAGCACTGATCCTATCTCCAATCCTACAAGAAATATTGTCATTCTTCATTTGCAGCAGTTGATTCAAGAAATAGGAATAGGAAGACTTTATAGACATTGACCAAATACTTATGACTGTGAGGAAGAAGCTATTCAACCATTTTAGGCATAGGGAATTTTTCTCTAGCAAGATTAACCACAAACTTTTTATAATTAGGGTCTTACTGATTTTCATGGAAAGTATTCGCAAACTCCTTTTTTCCTTAGGTAAACATACCTCCATCCATTTAACTTTTACACAGCCACCAACATCTGACTTAATGCCTCATAAAAAATTTATCATCATTCTTTCTACTGTTTTCACTAATATGAGAACACCAATTCGAAGCAAAAGAACATTTTCAAGGCTATAAGTCCACTAATAACAATGTTTGATATCTGTATTGATGCAATGAGCACAAATTATATTGATACAATTCAATTAACTGACAATTGTACCAAAGTTGTAACATATTTCCTAAGTGTCCAAAGATAATATGGCTTCAATTAGTTATTGACATATAAGGACACATATAAGTCATAGACAAATATATTTTCTAATTTGCCAACATTTAAAAACTTTTTATTACATATATTATATCTCATATTATTTTCATTTGATGGAAAAGGTGGATGTTTATCTACACTTTTGGTTAGTTTATTATTTTATAGTTTGTATCCTGTCCTCAAGACACCCAATGTAAATTTTTAACCAAAATAAAACAAAGTAAACACTAATGCGAATAGTTTTAACCTAAAGTTTCAGAATTGCATGATTGTTTTCAACTGGATTATAGTTAACATATCCGTCCAAATCTGCAAAAGCAAGCGATTATCTTTGTTTTCGTTTAAAAAAAGGCAAGAAATTAGACTTCCAAAATGAGATCGTTCCTAGAAGCAACAGGTTCCGACCACTGGTTGCCGCCTGTTTTGTGCGTTTAAGTTCACAATCCCTTCTGGTATTTCGAACCAAAGGAAGTAGATCTCTCTAGCTGCAGCCCTACAAGTAGACCTCTCTAGCTCACCATGTCCCAGCAGCACGAAAACAATGCCATTACAGTAATTATAGATTTATAAATTAGTAACATTAAAATTAT
>JAOQMQ010000005.1:14726215-14742665 GCA_027563845.1 Erythroxylum subrotundum | reverse complement strand
TTAATTAATTAAAGTTATTAATTAATTATATTTTATATTTTAATTAATTACATTTTAATTATATTTAATTAAAAATAAAAAAATAAAAAATTAGTGTTGGGAGGAATCAATCTCATTCCTCCCATACATGGAGGGTATGGACTATTAACTAAAACTTGGGTATAAAAAAACTATTCAATCAATCATAATAACCAATCAACCATTATTTTTCATTCCATTCCCATTGATTTATTCATATACCCCTTATCCAAGCACCCCCTGAGGTACCATGTGTTGATATTTATACATTTAATTACGTGTCCACTTGGTAAGAGATTATGATGAGAAGACTTGACATACCATTTAATGTAAGCTTATTAGGCTAAACAAGGCCCAGACAATTCAGCTAATTATGAGATAAAGCATAAATGACAGTTATGTATTAATATGTGTGTTAATCATTGTTTGGTAAAATTTTTGAAAATTTTGTTTGAATTAGACTAAGTAATGTTATGAACATTCGTATTATATGTATGTTTTAATCATTTGACTAAGTTTTAAAGTTATTTATTAAGTTATTTGCTTTTAAAAGTACGATCGGTTACTCTTACTGAGTAGGTAGCTCACCCGTTGTCATTTTATCTTTTTAGGAGATCGAGAGATTGCCGATTACCTCAGTGTACAAGATTGACATATTAAAGTTTAGGTAGAACCAATAGATTAATTGAATAAAGTTATTTGATTGTATATATTTTTAAATATGACAGTTTAGGTTGTTGTGTTGTATAGAATATTTTTGTGCTTAACAAATAAACCTCTCTTTTGAAACTAATAAAGAATTTGATGATTAATGATAAGTTTTAAGAATTATTTGGATTATTGTGGGTTAAGAAATTTTGGGAGCTGTCACAATTATGAACGAAATTGAGCAATAATCGCCTTCACCTGTCAAAGTCTTGTGAACAACTTCGATAGTGGCAACCTGACCATGACCTGGAACATTTGAAGAACTCGTCCCAAATAAAGTAATTGATATAGAAGACAAAAAACTTCTCATGGTGGAGTAAAGGACAGATCTGATAGGTTTAATATATATGCTCTCATTCAACAACTGATTGGAGTTGTCAAAGAATGGCAAACCATTCAAGGACGAAGAAGAATAAGAAGCCAGGAGGAATGAACAGGAAGCGCAAAACAAAGGCAGAATAAACAAAATTTCAAACCAAAATAGAAGCGAAAATCCAGATCAATCATCACCAAAGATAGAATTCAAAGTTCTTTTATGAGACAGTAAGCATTTCAGTAGCTGGACCTCATTTTAAAGAAAAGTTTACGATTCAAACAATAGCTTGAACTTTTTCAAATCTCGCTTCACTGCGAAACTTCAGACTGAATGTGATGATGATTAAATTAGATTTCGAAGATTCCATGTGACAAATTTAGATACAACGGAATTATACTTTAAATTATATTCAATGTCAATAAATAGTAATGGAATTTCTTCTTTCTTTTCTTAAATTCCTTTGTTTCATTAGAAAAACTAAAATACGACTATTACCTACTCTCGTGAACAATCAACAATGATGAAAAAAAGGAAAATGATTGTACAAGCTAACAAGAATGACAATTATGATTGAGATGAGAGAATCAGACGCAACACACAATATGCCTAAAACTTCAGCATCTCATTTAACTAGCATAACATTCAGCCAAATCTTCATCAAATCTAGCTGCGCCATATTCACTGTTCACATTTCAAGTCAAAGATATACAAATGAAAATTTTGGTTACACCAGATCTCCTTCCTAAAAGATTTAGAACCATCAGTTTGAAACATTCTTCTGCTTTAGACATTCAGCCACTGCCACTTCATTCCACACCTGCTTGTTACCTCAATGCACACCATCCTTTAAGACAGTCAGTATAAATAAGTCTCTCCAGGCAAATATACTTGACCGAAGCTAAAAGATTTCTGATTCGATTGTACCCCACAAGCTCACAGATCTGAGATCTATAAGAGATTGAACCACATTTTCTTAGTTTTCTTTCATATCTTGCCTTAACTTTCCACTTTCCAAAGGAAGATGAGACAAGATCCACTTTCTGCAGAATAAAATACGACGTTAAATATTATCATAGTTATTTATTCATGTCAGTTCTCATGCCACATAAAACAACTTAACATCCTGCATAGGGATATTGACATCCTACAAAAGCATTAGGTAATTCAAAAGCATCAGCTATTTGAAAAGACAGAGAGTGGGTGGCAAAGGAATTGTGCTAAACATGATTGGCATTCCTTAATGGCTCAAAATTCAAACAACGACTGCTCTCCATTTTCATAAAATAGAATCAAAACACCAAATGTGAATCTACTGATCATAAACATCATTTCCAAATACCATTCTAGTTTTGTTGTTCTGGCATCCCAATGAAGATTACCTTGTACCTTCACAGAATTTAAAACAATTGTAAATAAATTGTTAAAGTTCTGGAGATAATCATTGTGTCACTTAAATGCTCGTAGCAATAAACTTTCACAGACACCAATTGTTTCAAAGGAATTGCATACTCGTAGGCAAACCATTAGTGCAATGGAGAATAACTGTCTCATGGACTTTTTTTTTGTGCAACATGATCTCCAAGAATTTTAAACATGCTAAAAGTTGCATGCGCCACAACTTTTGAGAAGACAAATAGCTAGATCCAAATTTAGCCAACGTCAGCTAACTTGTATGTGCTCATTGCATTATCATTTTGAAACAAACTGGCTAAGAAAATGGCCTTTAAGTTCATAGAATAAAAATAAGAACATAATAACAAAACTTTTTCATGAGTGACTACGCAAAGTTGATGGCTTACAATATTGTATCTGCCACAAAAAATATTGGAAGCCTTCCCAAGTCTACACCTTTCCATTTCTTTCGTTGACTGAAAATGAACTGCTCAGACCCTGAGCCCGTTGCAGTCAATACAAACTGCAAATTACATATGTTACCAGCTTTGACCAAACATTTTTTGAAGAATGTACCCTGAGGCAATAGGAATAGTAGAAAATTAACATTAAAAAGGGAAAAGTTATGCACCAGAGGGAAAAGAATAGCCATAACGCCGTAGCTCACAAGAGGTGAGAAGAAGAATATAGCCAGAACACAGGGGCTTCCTGAAAAGTCAATTAAAAAGTTACTACTGATGGACTATCTTGAGAATAGGCAACAACGAACCATTGAGAAGAATAGAGGAATTGAACGGAGCATATCAAACCGGTAATAAACCAGTATATCTTTTAAAGAAATTTTGTTTTCTCCATAATATTTCGTAATTTTCAGGGCCTTTACTAAGACTCTTCTTTAATCACTTATCTACTTCTTATGACCATAAAGAAAAGAATACTCACTTCTCAATTCGGTTTTCTCATTAAACCTAAAATTTCATGAAAGATATAATCTCAATTCTCAAATGACAAGGGGAATGATGAAGTTGAATATAAAGTAATATGATATAAAAAAGACCAGTCAGTGAATAGGTCTAAGATCAATGGAAGACAAATTATTCACACAAAGAAATGCAACATTGAGAGGAATAATTTTGCAATATGGAAAATTCTATTGGAATTTGATCAATCTACAATTAAGCAACAATTTAACAAATAATGTTTTGAGGTTGGGAGAACCAGTTGAGTTTTAGACTAAAGGACAAACATATAAGAGTTAACTGATAATATGCTTTGACCTTTGATGGGAAAAAGGAACAAAATAGAATAAAAAATGGGAAGGCAGATGAAGCAATTAACATAGTGCATCAGTAATATTTGCAGATATCAATCGATATCATAAATGTATAATGAGAACAAGATCTGAAGACTTGGGTTTCACTACTTTAAAATGACAATCTTTGTCGTCTTGGTAAGGAAGATATGAGAGAGTAAAATAGCAGGTGAGGGTGGGGCAGGGGTGTGAAGAAAATATAATTAACAATATAATTGCAATGTTAAAGACACATGAAGAAGATCATGAAATCCTGTCATACAAGAATTGGCAACAAAAGATTCCATATTACCAAAACCAGCAAAAAAAGCCCAATTAGATTCGAAGAAGTCCAGCCTTCTATCCAAAGACACTTCAGACAAATTCCACTTGTACCTAGTAGGTTTAAGAACGAAGTAAGCAATCTCCCAGCAAAAATAAAATACAACACAAAAATGATGAGCAATATCACCCACTCGAAACAGTAGTATGCATACATCCAGGAAAGAAGAATAAAGTTGATTGCCTTTCCCACATATGGTATGAATCCTGTAGCATAAACCTGCATGCAGTTGTGAAGTAAGTAGGCAATTGGAGAACACATAATGGAGTGCAACAAGTTAACTGCAATCAAAATTCTATCTGCTGATAGCATATAGACATAGGAGGTGAGGGGTGGAGATTGAAGAGTTGATGCACGATGATGGACTGAGATAAGATTGTGAAAAAAGGCAAGAGAAAGATTCCTAAATTATGTAAGCATGCAAGTGAATGTAGAACATAACCTCCAGAAAGAAGAAGATACCAAGCAATGCAGAGTAGACCTGCTCTCCAATTCCAATCATGATTCTGTAGAAAATTAAAGCAAAGTAAGTAAATCTTAAGAACTTGTAGCCAAGGACAAGTATTCATTTCAACTTTCAAGTTTAAAAGCTACCCGTCAAGTCCATCAGGCTTTTCCCTCAGAGTTGTATTTTCAGATTTTACCACTTCACTACTTGCAGATGTTTCTAAAACATTGAGTTCATTTCTGCCCATGGCACCAAATCCATATTTAGCAATGTCGTTGTACCTTCATTAGAAAATAACATTACAAATACACAAAATTAAAATTTCAAAAGTAATATTTCCAATATAATAGCAAACTTACAAATGCACATACATATGTGATAGACAATGTACAATACACTCCAAACCCCTAACTACTTTTGAAGAAGTAATAACATAATTTACTTAGTGAATGCATAGTCATGCTTTAAGACATCATAAAACTGTTTAGCGACCACAATTAGTGCCACAAGGAACTAGCAGAAATTGGCCCATCGTTATCCGTCTCATAGGTAACATTATCCTACTTCGGGGCTATTAAATACATAGTAGAAAAATAGTCTATGGAAACTAGAAAGAGAGACTTACCACAGAGAGCTAAGAATAAAACTGAATAGGTACAAGGGGTAGAACCAGAACAACTGCATGTAATAAGAAGATAAGGAAATAAATCCACCACAGCAGACATTAGATAAGATATGCTTTCAAAAACATAAACACGCATCAAATAGAGCTATGATATGCTTTTTCTTTTTTACTCTGTAAGGAAAAAGTGGCGTTTTTTAAGCAAATTGTTATAGAACAGTCTTCTGTTAGCACTCAGCCTGTTAGTGTCAATATTGCACAGCCCACCAAGCCCATCCAAACCGACATCCGTAGGGGTAAGATGGGGAAGGGGGCACATGTCACACATGCCACATAATTAGTTTGTTATGAGTCGGTTATGGTGAGAGATTGTGTAGGGAGAGGGTATGGGAATATAGGCAGAACTGTATAGCATGAGGGGATCGACTATTTGATTGTTATACTGCTATTGCATTGGCCTGGGAAGATATCTTTCCAGGAGGTATTCCTTATTGTACCTACTGATATAGTAAATAATACAATCTCTATATCGGTTTCCTATCAACTTGGTGCTTTCATTGAGAGCTTGAATTCAAGTAGAGTGGGATTGTATGCACACTAGGATGGAGGCAAGAGTATCGGCAGTAGAGGCTTCTCTCAAGAGGCAAGAGACATCCCTTTCAGCCCAAGAGGGAATGGTGAAATCGCACGACACTACCCTTAAGGATCTTCGGACGCAACTGGGTACCCTGATGGTTAGTGTTGAAACATTAGCTAAGTCTCAGGGTCTGTTGCAATCAGAATTGAGAGACGGGTTTCAGTCACTATTGGCGAAGAATCCACAGAAACAGCATGTGAATGAAGGGGAGGCACCTCCGGGGTTTGCTCACCATGCGCACGCATCCTCTTCAGCTGGAAATGATAGACCGGCGCATCATACGTTCTCGGAGGCTGGGAACGCGACCGCAGGTGGGTTGCAAGGTGCTGGAAGTCAGCGACACCATGAACACACGTCAGGGGCTGCTACTGAACGTGCATGGGATGAGTATAGAAACGCTGCTCGACGAGTCGACCTTCCCACGTTCAATGGGGACGACCCGTTTGCTTGGGTGACCCGAGCAGAATCATACTTTATGATTCACGATATCCCTCCGGAGTTGCGTGTGCCGATGGTCCAAATTAGCATGGAAGGAGCGACTCTGTACTGGTTCATGAACCTTCGGGAGTTCGACCCACGAATGACGTGGGAAAGGTTCAAACGTTCTTTGTTTGAACGTTATGGAGGAAGAGACGAAGGTGACCCGATTGAGCAGCTGAAGTCCGTCTCCCAACGAGGCTCAGTCGACGACTACATTGACGAATTTGAGAGGGTGGCGTCACGGATTGGCAACTTCCTGGATGAGTGGTACATGAGCTGTTTTTTGGGCGGATTGCGAGAGGAGGTGAAGAATAGAGTTCGGACCCACGATCCTCCAACCCGTGTTCGACTCATCTCGGTTGCGAGGAAAGTCGAGAGGGAGTTGATCGGTGAGGGCTTGATTCGTCCGAGAGAATGGAGGAGGAGAACCGAAGGAAATCATACAAACTTTGGGCACCGAATGGGAAATCCACACACGTACCAACCCACTCAACCGACCCATGCAGTGGGCAACATAAAAAATGACATGAGGGAGACATCCACTAAACAGAGGGGACCCACCATTGATGATAGCCACCGAACTCAGAAACCTAAGTGGAGAGGTACACGAAATTTAACATATGACCAGCTGATGGAAAGAAGAGAAAAAGGGTTGTGTTTTAAATGTGGCCAAACCTTCGGCCCTCTCCATCATTGCCCAGACAAGGAGTATAGGTTGATAGTATGGGAGGGGGATGAAGCCAAAGAGGGAGAGAACAGTCAAGAGGTACCATTGGCAGTGGAACAACAAGAAGATTGGGAGTTGGTGTGCAATTCGGTGAGTTCAGGGAGTTGGATGGAAATCAGTCTTCACCCCCGAAATCAATGGTTCTAATAGGTAAGTTGAATGAAATGCCTATTGTTATTTTAATTGATAATGGAGCTAGCCACAATTTTGTGTCTAAGAGATTGGTTCAGGCAATGGAGTTAGCTGTTACTCCGACCAGGACTTTTGGAGTCAGGTTGGGTGATGGTCATCGCTCTTTCTCACAGGGGGTATGTAGGGAAATCAAGTTGGAGTTGAATGGGGAGGAGTTCAGGTTGGATGCTTATGTGTTTGATACGGGAGGTCCTGATTTGATTTTGGGAGTTGCATGGCTTGAAACTCTGGGAGTAGTGCAGGTCGATTGGAAAAATATGTATATGACTTTTAATCGGAAGGGAACTGAGGTAACCTTGCAGGGAATCAATCTGCACACCTCTTCTCTACATGCACTTCAGCAGATTCTGAAGCATCAAGAATGGGAAATTGAAGGGCTGCTATGGTCTTTAAAAATGGGCAGAAACTTACCTGATGAGGTAGGGACCTTGGATGAGGGTCAGCTTGAAAGGTTGGAGGGTATTTTAAGCAAGTTTGGATCGGTTTTCCAGGAAATTGAGGTGCTGCCTCCTAGGAGGAAGCATGATCATGCAATTAATCTGAAGGAAGGAGCAGAACTGGTGAATATTCGCCCGTATAGACATGCTCATCATCATAAGGATGAAATCGAGAGGCAAATCTGGGTGTTATTGGAGGCTGGGGTCATAAAACACAGTATCAGCCCTTTCTCAAGTCCGGTTATCCTTGTTAAGAAAAAGGACGGGACATGGCGGATGTGTGTTGACTACCGCGCTTTAAATAAGCTTACTATTCCTGACAAGTTTCCCATACCAGTTGTGGATGAATTGATGGAAGAATTACATGGGACTAGATACTTTTCTAAGGTGGATCTTAAGTCGGGATTTCATCAGATCAGAGTTAGAGAGGAGGATACCTATAAGACAGGGTTTCGGACTCATGAGGGACACTATGGGTATCTAGTTATGCCTTTCGGCCTCATGAATGCTCCGGCTACATTCCAAGCTACCTTGAACTCTATCTTTAGACCCTTTTTATGGAAATTCGTCTTAGTTTTCTTTGACGATATTCTGATTTATAGTGCAGATTGGGATAAGCATTTGGAGCATCTAGTTTGTGTGTTACAATTGCTGTCGGATAATCAATTGGTGGCCAATCAAAAGAAATGCACTTTTGGGCAGAAATCCGTGGATTACCTAGGCCATATCATTTCCTTTGAAGGTGTGTCAATGGATCCTTCAAAAATCCAAAGTATTTTGGAATGGCCGATACCTAAGTGTGTCAAAGGAGTGAGGGGGTTCCTAGGCCTTTCCAGATACTACAGGAAGTTTGTTAAAGATTATGGAAAGGTTGCTAAACCTCTCCGGGAACTTACTAAGAAGGATGGCTTCAGCTGGAGTAATGAGGCTCAAGAAGCCTTTGATGAATTGAAAAAGAAGTTGACTTCAGCACCTGTCTTGGCTTTGCCTAATTTCGCTAAAGAGTTTTCCCTAGAATGTGATGCTTCGGGAAGAGGATTAGGGGCAGTCCTAGTGCAAGAAGGTCGTCCAGTTGCTTTTTTCAGCAAGGCTTTGGCTGAATCTACTTATGCTAAATCAGTTTAGGAGAAGGAAGTTATGGCAGTGGTTATGGCTATTCAACATTGGAAACACTACTTACTCGGAAGGCATTTCAAGGTCTACACCGATCATAAAAGCTTGAAGCACTTGTTGGATCAGCGAATACCTTCTATAGATCAACAATGTTGGCAAGCTAAGTTGTTGGGATTGGATTTTGAGGTAATCTATCGTCCGGGGAAACAAAATGAGGCAGCAGATGCTTTATCAAGGGTGGAAGATGAAAAGCTGTTATTTTCAGCAATTTCAGCTTCATTTTGGCTTGATTTGGATGTAGTTCGGAGGGAGCTCAAGGAGGATTCAGACCTACATTCCATTATGACAGCACTCATATCAGATCCTAGTTCTAAACCTCACTTCCACTTCAGGGAAGATTTGTTGTTTTATAAAAACAGACTAGTCCTATCAGCTTCCTCGGTGCTCATCCCTCAATTTTTACAAGAATATCATGCTTCACCTTCAGGAGGGCATTCAGGTTTCTTAAAAACTTACAAAAGGTTGGCTGGTGGTCTGTTTTGGATGGGAATGAAGGCTGCTGTCCAGAAATTCGTGCGTGAATGTGCTGTATGTCAGAAACATAAATACTTGGCTATGTCTCCAGCAGGTCTACTTCAGCCTTTACCTATTCCACATCTGATTTGGGAGGAAATTTCCATGGACTTCATTACTGGTCTTCCTAAGTCTCAAGGTTATGAGGTAATTTTGGTAGTAGTTGATCGTTTATCTAAGTATGCCCATTTTTCACTTCTCAAGCATCCATACACGGCTAAGACTATGGCTGAGGTTTTTATCCGTGACATTGTGCGATTACATGGGGTTCCTAGCTCCATTATAAGTGATAGAGATCCACTTTTTACTAGCAATTTCTGGAAGGAGTTGTTCAAGTTACAAGGGACAACCTTAAAGATGAGTTCCTCTTACCATCCTCAAACGGATGGCCAGACCGAAGTGATCAACAGAGGCTTAGAAACTTATCTCCGTTGCTTCACTTCTGAACAGCCTAAACATTGGTCTAATTGGCTCGCATGGGCTGAATACTGTTATAACACAAACTACCATGTTTCGATTGGGCGAACTCCTTTTGAGATTGTGTATGGACGTCTACCTCCTACCTTGCTACATTTCACTCAAGGAGAGACTCAAGTGGAATCAGTAGCTCTTGCTTTAGTTGATAGAGATGAAGCACTTCGTCAACTCAAGCACAACTTATGGAGAGCACAATCTAGGATGAAGAAGTCAGCTGATATTCATAGAAGGGAAGTATCTTTTCAGGTGGGTGACTTAGTCTTTGTTAAGCTAAGACCCCATAGGCAGCTTACAATTGCAAGGAGGATCTGCCCTAAATTGACAGCCCAATACTATGGCCCTTTTAAGATAATTGGGAGAGTGGGACAGGCTGCTTATAGGCTGCAATTACCTCCTCCATCTAAGGTTCATCCAGTTTTTCATGTCTCACAATTGAAGAGGGCTTTGGGCAACCATTCGGTGGAGCATACTCTCCCACAAGGGATGGAGATAGATCAGGGTACTATGGCTGAACCAGAGGCAATCCTGGCTTCTAGAACTTCTAAGTCTAAAGGGAGCAGTATACTTCAGTAGCTCATACGGTGGAGAGATCGTCCAGCAGAGGAGGCAACTTGGGAGGATGCTGAATTTATTAAAGGACAATATCCTTCCCTTCACCTTGAGGACAAGGTGCTTCATGAGGGGGAGGAAATTGTTAGCACTCAGCCTGTTAGTGTCAATATTGCATAGCCCACCAAGCCCATCCAAACCTACATCCGTAGGGGTAAGATGGGGAAGGGGGCACATGCCACACATGCCACATAATTAGTTTGTTATGAGTCGGTTATGGTGAGAGATTGTGTAGGGAGAGGGTATGGGAATATAGGCAGAACTGTATAGCATGAGGGGATCGACTATTTGATTGTTATACTGCTATTGCATTGGCCTGGGAAGATATCTTTCCAGGAGGTATTCCTTATTGTACCTACTGATATAGTAAATAATACAATCTCTATATCGGTTTCCTATCATCTTCCAATGGAAGATGATGTGCCACCTTTTCCTTTTTTTTTCATACTTCTCTGTAAAGCAGAACAAAAGGAATATGAGAAATAGCCTACAAACAGCTAGTCTCAAGAAAAACAATTAATGAAAAAATGAATTCCATGATAAATAATTGAATTTCAATTGGATCCACTTGCATAATTTGTAGAATTGACAAGCTAATTATCATTCAATTTCTTAGTTAGTTTACCTAGATATGCCACTGATTCATTCCAGTATTTACCAATGTATCCTCATCAATTACACTTGGCATCGGTTGTCATAAAGCTAACTTAGTTCTTTTGAGGAAAATAGAATGAGATAGTTTTCTCAATAGTCATTCTAAGGAAAATACAATGAGATAGTTTTCTCAATAGTCATTCTAACTTCTAAACTCTCGACATGTCAATGTTACTATAACTAAAGTTAACGTAACAACCAAAAAAAAAACGTTTGAAGAATATGTAAGGCATTCCTTTTCAATTTATGTTTCCTCATTTGCATATTTTTCATGGTGTAAAAGTTTATAGAGGAAGTATATCTGTAAGGAAACATGATTTAAACGACCCCCAACTCCCAATCTGTAAGGAAACATGATTTAAACAACCCCCAACTCCCAGAGCATAAAGAAAATGAGGAAGGCAGGTGTTGAAATTTTTATCTTTTGCAGCAAAAAATGGACATAGTAAGCCTCCAACAAGTTTATTCCAACAGGTTTATGTTCTGCATTTAAAAGTTCGTTCAATCGTAAGAACATAGTGTTGTTTTTGAATATCAACCAACCCTAAGGGTCATATGCTCATTGACCCCACTAGCCAAGTGTAAGGATGAAATAAGCATTTTGTTTCAGCATACAAAAGAACAATACCACTGTCAACTGTGTATGATTATGCTTATTAAACTCTGTCCACCCTAGACAGCGTAAATTCTCCTATTTTCCCTATATATACATAAAAAGGAGGAATACCAACAGTTAAAAAGGTTATCATAAAGTCATAAACAAACAAAAATAAAGCCAATTAAAATGAGAACCTCATACTTACATATAAGAGTTGTATGAGTCCATGGCGTAAGAAGGAATATCGTTTCAAAATATTGTCAAACGAACAAGATTCTTGAGAACTAATCTCTGAACAGTGATCAGGTAATATCCATTGCAATGTTGGGGTGACAAATGAATCTAGAACAAAAATACTGCATGGTAGCAACATTATGCATATACAAATTAGAGTCCATAGTCACTGAATGAAAATTACCAAGAAGATGTAAGGGAAAGCCTATAGAGCATCAAATGGCTCCAATTTCATATGTAATTTAGAGAACACTAACTTTTCCTTTAAGGTACATGACGATGGTAGGAACGTCTCAATGGCATAACATAAATAAAATCACTCAATAGTTTACAAGTCCGTGCAAACTACGTATGGGTTATTTTGTACTTGCCTTAAATTTCAACGAATAAATAACATGTTGATTACGTATCATCTTATAACTCAAATGTGCACTTGATAAAGGCATTAACAGATGCTAACCTACTGTTCTGTCAGACTAATAACCTCCTATCAAGGTGCCAACAAGAGTTATAATATTCACTCAACTAGTCAGCTTTGATAATATGTTGCAATGCAAGTTTAAGATTGAAATGGACTACCAATCTGCAACATAACTTGCCCGATAACTTACATAAGAGGAAAAGTTAGCTACATTCAAATTGAAAGTGCAATATAAATTAGCTATCCTTATATAACCCAAAAGCCATCAACTTACAACAGTTAAAACTCTACAAGACACTATCGTTAATAGGCAAATTTGTAAGTCCTGAGGGTAGAATTTCTTTCCCAGGAATTAAAAAAAAAAAACTTGATGGATCTTCTTAACACCACCACTTAGAAAAAAGGCTACTGAACTGTTGGGTTAGGAATCATTCATCTAATTGCATTATGAAGCAAATCTCTTTCACTCAATTCCATGAAGTCCACTAAAGCATGCCATGTTGAGCATTCATATAAAAGAAGTATTCATCACCATTGGATTCCACTTCATTATATTCAAGGTGTGTCTTGTGGTTTAATCCTGTCAAAAAAGGTATTCAATTGACCATTTTTTCAGATAAATTCATGTTGATATTAGATCCATACCATATGCATCTACTGCTTGTATGTATTTCTTACTTGATTTTGCATTTGATCAACTGAGCCTGCTAACATGGGGAACTTCAATTGGCACCACTAAAGTTATCTCTGCACTATGCAGCTATAGGATATTGGGTGCACACTAATAACATGCCATTACAAACAATATAAAGGTTTTATTTTTTATAACTACATCAACCACTTGTTCAAAACTATGATCTGCAAATATCTTGTTCCTTTCTTTCCTTGTGCCATTTTTTTTCGGTTAAAAGCACTTTTTTAACGGTTTGTTAGGCTCTGACCATATAAAGTATTATTTTCGATCGTATAGAAAACAAAAGCAGATTTTGCAAGCGAGTATATATCTCTCTCTTTGCAACCACAAAAACAAAGAATGAAGCGGCAAATGGTACAAAACATATCAGATATTTCTTAAAACAACTGGAACTCAAATGGCAAAACAATTTCCAATTATTTTTTTGATATGTTAACCATCAAGATCCTGATTCTGTTATAGGATGGACAAAATTATCTAATGAGTCAAACACCAAGCTGGACCCTATACAGGCACAGTCAATAATCTTTATTCACACCGTAGAAACGGCTATCAAAGTGGCTTGTTTTGCGTCTTATGTTTGATGCTGGGCAGCAAAATTAAGCTTGCAGCCTCCGATCACCACAAGTTAAATAACAGGCTAGATCATCAATAATATGCATTTAAATATGTAGCTAGAAAAATTTACCTCCCTAAGAAAATAAAACCATTCAAGAGAAAACACTGTCCCGTCCGAATCGAAAGCTTCCTTGACCTGCCCATGAAGGGATTACAAGTAACACTTAGAAAACAAATCCCACAGCTAGTTTTCACCCATAGTTCCAAAGAAAACGAAATTTTAAATTCCTGAAAAACAAAATCAGTTCTTTGTTTCTATTTGAGGTGAATCCAACAGAGAGTTAGTTAGTCATGGAAGGAGGGGTAAGGAACCTGGAACAGAGAATAAAAACACTGTGAAGGCAACAAGCTTCTCTAAAACCCTCAAGCCATAACAAGGAAGCTTTCTTGAATTTGGAACTCATCACCTTAATTAACTCTTGTCTTCCTTCCATTGTGACATCAACTCTAACAAGATAGAGATGGAGACAAAAAGAACGTATGCAACAAGGCTGCACCCAACCACTTCCTATGGAGATACTAGGTGTATACGTTACCGTATCTCTTTGTGTTTGCTTTTGGCTGTTAACTTATGAATTTTATTTATTTATACACCTATACATATACATAGAGATGCCAAATTTATTCTGGTGTAACCCATCTAATTTGAAATAATTTTATCTAATATCAAATTTGGATATTCATATTCAATTGAGTTTATCTTCAGAAATCAATAATTATTTTTAGGATTTAGTCAATTATGATAAATTCGATAAGTCTAATTAAGAGCGACTCAAAGTTAATTAATTAAAGTAAGTTTAATTAAATTTGAATATTTAAATTATATTAAATTTGATTTTTTTTAATTTAATTAAATTTGAGTTTAAATTCAAATTTAAACAAAATGTTACCTCTTTTCCTATCTCTAATTTTTGTTATGAATATTGTATACCGATTGATATTTTTTAGAAAGAAAAGGTAGTAAATAAATTAAAAAATGAGAGTTATAATCAATACAACTCAAGCAAAATATAAACATTATAAGTAGTTTGGTAAAAATATCTTGTTGCTAAAAGAGTAGCCTAGCTATGCAACCAATCTTAAAAGCATCTAATATTTGTTCAATGTAAGACCTCAATTTATCTTGAAAGTCTCTTTGATTACTTTCTTTCCAGATGTGATAAATGACAGTGTCAAAAGAGATACTAAATGTAACAACTGCCTCCTTACATTTCCAATTTAAACCAACACTCTAATTCACAATATCAATCTCATTACTCATTAAGCATGAGAGATTGTTAATCCTTGATGAAATTTGTCAGATTAATTTTGTGAACATATATTAAAAGAACAAATGGTAGAAATTGAAGTTGTACCATGAATTTTATCTTTGATGTTTAGCTTATCATTGATAGTCAACCAAATAATAAAGGAGACTCTTTGAGAGATTTCCTTGCTCTAACTAGAATAATTTGCAATAAATAAGGATATAAAGAAGCAACTTTTATCTTTATTCATTTCCAATCTAGATGAGTCTTTAAAGCATCTTAAGATATTCATTAAGGCACTAATTGAGTTAAAATATTATGCACCAAAGCAATAAGTCATCCTCAAATAAAAGGCTATAAATTTTAAGATATTTAGGGGCTGTTTGGTTTCGTTTTTTTCTTTATTTTTTTGTTATCGTTTTTAAGAAAAAAGAAATAGCTCGTTAAAACTTGTTTGGTCGAGGATATTGCGATTTTTCGTTTTCAAAAATAAGAAAACCACAGCGAATTTGCGAAAACCAAAAAATAACATTTCCATATGTTTTTTAAACAAGTTTTCGTGTATTTTTAAAACAGGTTTTCATATTTCACGTTTCCTGCGCCGCCGACTTTGCATCTTCAGCCTCTTCCACTGTTAAAAAGTCTTGCATATAGAAATCAACTTATGCATCTTCTGCTATCTTTTGCAGCTCATCACATCAAGTAATTTTCAGGTTTGTTTTTTAATGTGGCTATTTGTGTTTTCCAACTCGTTGCTCGACTATTATTTGCGTTGTTTTCGTATGTGGTTATTTGTGGAGAAAGCAGCTCGGACTGGTGATGATCTGCTACTGCCACTTACCCTCTCCTCATTCAAAACTCTACTCCCTTTACCCTCGTTAAAATCCTTGCTTCCACTACCAAATCTCCTCCTACACCTCTCTCTCTTCGACCTAAAACCTTTCGAAAATTCCCTCCTTGACACTGCACTAAAACTCTCGGACCGAAAAGCACATGATTCATTGACCATGACCCTTAACGATCTGGTAAAGAGATTGAGCAATGGAAGCAGCATCAGGAAAAGGAACCCTAGGATTTATCTTCCTCAAATTCTCTGCTCGTTTTTTGAAGAAGTACCTCAGTACTGTACCTTTTACATGTATTAATCCAAGATTGTTATCGCCTAGCAACCTAGTCCGATTCACTCTTCCAGCACTGGAGTCTTCTTTAAAATAAACAAATAGTCATGCATTAAATGCTTAAATGCATTTATGTGCCTTTCATGCAAGTCTTCACGTGTATGGCATTTTTTATTAAATGAAAAGCACTGGATTCTTTAAAATAAAAAAATGGTCATGCATTAAATGCAACTGTTGAAACATTCATTGTATTCACGTGTATTCATGTATTAAATGCAACTGTTGAAACATTCATGCAAGTCTTCACATGTATTCCTATTTTTACACCTCACGTGACTTTATTGTCTTGATGTAATATCTTGTTAATGTAGAGAACCGATGTTTTTTTAAGTGTGGAATACAATATATTGTCACATGTTTATTTTAATATATATTTAGCATTTAATACTTTGTAAATATTATTGTGATTGATGTCGCTTATAT
>JAOQMQ010000005.1:14700299-14711610 GCA_027563845.1 Erythroxylum subrotundum | reverse complement strand
TCTAATAAATCATCATAGATACTAAAATCATTCATTGAAAACTTTATAATCAAATTATTGTATTGTCAAAGATACTATTTAGTCATTTGTCTAATAAATCATCATAGATACTAAAATCATTCATTGAAAACTTTATAATCAAATTATTGTATTGTCAAAGATACTAATTACACACCAATAATGTGGATGAAGCATTGCAAAGACTAAACAACACCCTATGGTATACAAAAAGGGCATATAAAAGAGGTCTTCTCTTAATCTTCTGAGGTTATCATCGCTTGGTTATAACCTAAAAATCCATTAAGGAAAAGAATATTAAGTATGACCATATAATCTATTAGGTATTAAAAAATAAAAGGAAATGGAAAATGATATTTCTGAAGTTGCAGAATTGAACTTCCTATATTTAACAACTTCTTGTAATTAATACAAACGCGCCACTTAGTTTGGAAATATGTAAGGTCTAGTTCATTATCTTGATTCTTCACTACTATAACATTAGGCCTCTTAGGAATTCCTTGCACTAGACTCACCACTTGGTGTCAGAAATAAGATAAATTAGCTTAGCACCTAAAAATTTTAAGCTTTCCTTCTTCACTACCTCCATCTTTGGGTAATTTAATATACGTTGGGCTTCCCTTGTTAGTTGGAAATATCTTCAACCATAATTTGTAGCACAAATATGAGAGCACTTATTCCTTTGATGTCAATTATAATCTAATCAATCTTCTTCTTTAGTTGGAACTTCTCTTCTTAACTACGTGTCCAATTCTTAGCAATAATTACTAGTAATGTCTCGTTTTTTCTTAAATAAATTTTCTTTATATGAGCCAATATTGGCTTCAAATCTAGGGTATAGGCCTTCAAAATTAAAGGTAACAATTTCAATTTTTAGTATGTATCAAATGAATTTATAAAAAATAATTTTTCTTAAAATCAAGATCAAAGAATGTAAATTTTCCATATTTTAGTTCTTCATTCATTTCTAGTTCTCATTTCCCTTTTAAATTAAAATGTTTGGTAATAAGAAACTCTATTTTTCCTTACCATCTATCTTAGAACTTTTATGTACTATGGAATCACCAAAATTATAATTATTAATAGAAAACACTTAAAAGAAAGTCAAGAGGGTGTTTTATAATTTCAAAATTATTAAAACAAATCACTTCATCATCAAACACCATTATGAGGGTAACTTTATGCACATCTATTTTGATATGAGTTGTATTTAGGAATGCTCATCCTAATAGAATAGATTCAAGGTTAAGGAAAGCCATCATCCATATCCAAAATGTAAAAACTTAATTGCAAGCACTAATTATTCACTTGAAAAAGAATATCATCAACTGCCCCTTGAAGGTACACATTAGTGGGGTCAAATAATTGGATAAACATTTTTAAATTTTAAGAAACTATATTTAATAAAGAATATATTGTTCAAGACATAAAATTAATGGATTCTTTTAAATCTAATGTAGCTCTCTCAATTGTGAAGTTACCTATCTTACTGGGAACAGTAAACATACCTAGATCCTTGCACTTGAGAAGAAGTTTCCTTTGGAAAAATACTCAGATATTCTCATCCATTCTTATCTTCTTATCACCATTCAATTTTTTATGCTAGTACACAACTCTTTAATAATTTTTGTGTACCTTGATATCTTTTTAATTGCAATTATTAAGGGTATATTGACTTCAACTTTTCAAAACATCTCCATCATCTTCTTATCCTCCTGATCTTTATTTGGCTTTGCCTATATATTAAGAAAATGAGTATTGGTATTAAACTAGATTGAATGGTTAGGAATTAACTTAGGATCAATTTCAACCCATTCTTTTTCTACATCTTCTTTATTTGCATTAAGAATTGCTCTTTTTGGTTCTTTAATTTGCTTACTTCTTCCCAACTTCATTACACTAATATTATCTTTTAAATTAAAAACTGTTTGGGATGCCAACTTGCCTCTAACTTAGACTTCAAAATGACTCACAATAATTTCCATTTAATTAAATATGATTTCCCTACTTTAAATATTAGATCTTGTCTCTCATTAGAACTATTAGGTATTTAGGGTAAATGATTTAACTATATCCTCTAAAGTTGAGTTTGAATTATGATTTTAAGGGATAAGTTATCTATGTTGGAATTTTTGATGCCAAATTCCATAGTTGAATTCAAATGATACCTCCAACTTATATTAAACGTGTTAAAGAAGGGATTATACTACCCTAATGGTCTTAAAAAATTCCAACTACATTAACTTGCTCAACTTCTCCATCTTACAGTGTCGGGCACATATCAATTGGATGTACTACTATAAAAAATAAGCTATAAGCTAAGAAATATTGTTCATTCCTTACAACCAATTTCCTTACAAGATAGGCGAGTTCAAATAACTGTTGCTCAATAGAGGAAGAACCTACTATAATTACCTTTCTAATTGGTGCATCATGACTCGTATCAAATTATTAAGAATTTGATATCCATATTCAAAATTAAATTTCTACTAGCCTTAAGGACTTTGTCTACCAATTCTTCTTCATTAACAATATTTATCACACTTTTATCCGTAGGTAGTTACCAACAACCCTTTATATAAGTATCAAGTTGGAAGTTTGTCACTAATCTAGTGGTAAGGATAGCTTGAACAAAACTTCTAAAATCCTAACACTCGTAAAGAATCTATCCATTGTATTCCCTTAAGCTATATATTTCTTTTCTCATATTTACAATATGGAATATAGGAAAATATTTCTCTAAAATTGGATGCTTCATCTGATTATATGAATCCATTGAACACGATGGTAGGTAATACAACTAATAATTAGAATTATTCTCCCAAAAAAAGTGAAAGCTCACAAATTACTTTTTTTTCCTTATGGCTTTATGCTATAACATACTATATGAAACTTTGTTAAATATGTATGTAGATCTTCACTTGTATGGCCAAAAAAAGGTTGAAAATAAATGTATTAGTCCTTTATTTAATTAAAAAAGAGTATTGACATCTAATAGAGAATATGATGTAGAAGGATTGCGGGTTTAAAACAGCCTTAACAAGCTCCTTCAAAGTTCTATATCCAACCATAATTCTTTTGTATTTTAACTTTGAATTTCTATCCAAAGGAAATTAGGAGATAGAGTATTCCTTTGCAATTTCTGTCTAGGTTCTCCCTCAAAAAGTACATGGTTCTTCTTATTTTTGAATTAAACTACAAATCACCTTTGATTAGATGAATGAGTTATAAGTACAATCAGTTAAGGAAAAAAAGAAAAATAATAAAATAAATAAACCAAAAAACATAACATTAATTAGAGTCACTCCCTATTAATGTACCAAAATTTGGTATATTGTCTCTTACACAAAAAAATAAAATCTTAGTCTTGAAAATTTATATAACACTGTGAGTAAGGATTGATCTCATAAAGAGTACTTAGCCCATATATGTGCATTATGAACAAAAATAGGAATAGAGGTTCGATTAAGATGAAACAATATAAAATTATAACTATTAATAAAGCAAATCAAAATATGAAAAGGCAATAAACAACAAATATTAGTCAAATTTGACATCCATCTTTGGAATTTTATACCAATTATTGATATAACTATCAATTTACACTTTAAATAATCACCAACGAAAATCTCTCTCTCTCTCTCTCTCTCTCTATTTGTGATTAATTAGAAAGAATGTAATTCAAATAATCATAATTACCAAATAGCTTAAGTCACGTGTCAAAGATTAGCTTCATAACAACTTAAGAATTATAAAGATCGATGAAGCAAAACAATGCAAACACATCCAGTTGCATTTAATTTAGTCTATATAATTTGTAGGATCTAAAAATTTTGATTTAGCAATTCATTAACTTTAGTCACTTTATAAATTATAAGGATTGAACATTACAAATATAATATCTAAACAATCTGTAGATTGTAATAAATGATAAAGTAGTAAGACTTCTTATCAATGATTTGAAAAATCATGAAAGATAATCATATAATAACATTCAAAATTCAAAATTAAAAGAAAAATATAAAAAATTAGAATTTTATAGTTTAATACATCCTAACATTTTTTTCTTTGACTAAGTGTAAAAATTTCACCTCACATAGCCATAGACTAGAAAATATAACAATAGAGAAATAGGAAGAGAGGTGCCTTTCTATCCCAAAACTTAGAAAAATTTAAATAATAAAATAGGATTTTCAAACTCTTTAAATAGGGGGCATATTTAGTTTTTTTTATGATGAATATGGTCTAGGACATAACTATATCATGTATCATATTATTTACCCATTATCTTTTTTAAGAGGAGAATAAGAGCATTAATATGCCTTTTTTTTTTCTAGTTTTTGTATCATATCATCACTCCTCATTATGTCATACAAGTTTCAATTTGAATATGTAAGAGATTGTCTTCTGCACCAACATCTTAATATAGAAGATGCCTTAGAACACTATTATGTGTCAGGCTGTGTTTAGCCAAAATTTCTTCAAAATCAAAACATGAAAGTTTAAGAGCTCTTCCTAAGCTTTCTATAGAATCTTGAATAATCTTTATCAAAGCTTGGATAATGCATTTATGCCTAATCTAAGAAGTAATTTTGAAACTCTTGAAAATTGTCCAACTATCTTCATTGTGCCATTAACACCTCTATTTGTGTCTTAAATCAAAATATTAGTACAATTTGTGCTTTTAGGCATAATAGGAGTTAACATATGAGATTGAAAACCTCTAAAGTTGGCCTGGCATGCACCGTTTACAATCAAAGAAGATACTTTTAGACTTAAAGACCTTCTGTTTCATTGCCTTTGAAAGTCAGGAAGGTAGATAATGTTGGAGTTATGTAAATATAGTGCCCTGGAAAGTAAGTGTATTTAAATATAACTTAATTTTCTTCTAGTTACTTTTATAATGAAAATATTTATTATTAATAAAACAAAAGAGTTTGGTTTTATTTGTATGAGCATTATATATTTAGTCATAAAGTACCAAGATTCTTTTGTAAGTAATATACATATACGTGGAGATGTATGGGAAACATGTATATTATTAGAATCTAAATTACTTGATTGACAATTGAATAATCAAATTGGTCGCTTCATTATGGTTTAAACTATAGTGTTGCGATTTATCTTCGTTTAAGTACAAGAGTTTACTTCAAGGGAATGATGATTTTCACATCATGATAGTAGTTGACTATCGATAATGACACAGTTAAATGAATCTGGAATCAAGTATGTTTTTAATGAATAAAGTGGGCCATTACTTTAATATTAAAACATACACCTTAGTATTCTTTTGTTACGAACCACAATCTTGATGAGTGCTGAACTGAAACATGTTTCATTATAGTTTTTGATATGATCGAAATGGATTTTTATAGAGTATCAATCTAGTGTCTGCATGTTGGAATTATTAATTGAAACATGTATCAGGGAACATTCACTCAAATAAAGAGTTTATAGTGATATCATCACTTCTAAATGTTTTACGAAGTTTGGTGATTAAACTGACACCAGTAGTTTGATGGACTAGCTACCCATCAAGTCGTACCACCAAGATGAGATCTTGTGTGTTAATCACCATATAGAGTAAAATGGGAGATCTAGAAGGAAAAACCAATATAAGGGCAAAATGGTAATTTTACCCTTTATTGTGTGGATGGCTATAATATGGTTCATCATAAAGTTTGCAATTGGACAGCTTATTTGAAAACATGTATTCTAATAATATTTAGTAATTCAATAGTTCAAGCAATTGTCTTTAATGGAATAACATTTGGTTAATAAGCTGGAATTAATTGTAATGGGATTAAATTAATTCAAAGCTTATTGGAGCTTGAATTATATAAGTCTAATTAAATTCCTCATTTGGCTTCTAGGAAGGTTATCAAGCAAAGTAAGATATTTAAATAGAGATTTTAAAGCCTATGATTGAATGCTTGGCTTACTTTAATTAGAAGCTCAAATGAACATTTAATATTGGGCTTGACTTTGGTTTGATTTGATTAATTAGAATAATTAAATTGAAACAAAGTTATTAAAGAAAAAAGGAGGGCATATTTCTGTTTTTTAGACCTAAATGTGCAGATGAACATTTAGCATTGAATTGCTAAATTAAAGATGGTTTTTATCATGCTTTTATCATCATTAAATGGAGTAGTGATCTTATCATTAAATGGTTTAATGGTTGTCTTTTAATGATGGCATGTAATGTAACCTTTTAGCATTCATTTGATTAAAGAAAGGAAGAGGTGCATTTGATGTACTCTCTCTTCCTTCTTTCATCCATAACTGAAAATGAGAAGGTCTCATTTAGGTTATTGGTCTTTTCATATAGCCATCTTAAACAAATGAGAAGAGTCTCATTTATTGGCTTCTTTATGATTAATTAAAGAATGAAGTGATGCATTGGATACACTTCACTTGTTTCTTCGATGATAACCGAAATTAATAAGAAGAGTAAGTAGTTTTCTTGCATTTTTGACTCACTTTCTCCTCTCATGCATGCATAGTCGAAACTTGAATGAGAAGAGTCACATTTTTGGCTTCTTTTTTCTAAGAAAAATCTCCTCAAAATATTTCTTCTCCTTTCCCACCAAAGGATTTTGTTAGCCAAGTTGTCCAAGAACAATAAGTGGTAGATTGGATTGGTTGAGGATACAACAACAAGGAGAGGATACGTTGACAAAGGAAAGTATACAAAAGAGTCAAAGCTATAGCAAGGATTCCGAGAGGATACAAAAGTGAGGAGTCAAAGTTGTAGCAAGGAGTCGGTATATTTCGACCACCTTGTTCTTATGTATATTATTTTCCTTATACTATATCATGTATGGCTGAAACATATTGATTTTGTTATGTTATTTCCACTGCGTTTTGATTTCAAAAAAGTTTTGAAATTAACCGTTTTAACCAAATCTTGCATGCTTTTGTTTTCGATCTAATAGATAAGGGGGCTGATGTCCATCCAGTTATCAATCCACACCTAAGGGATTTCTCCATTGCCAATTGAGTGTTTGATGTGAAGATAAATGGTATCTCGTAGTTGCATCATTTGTTTTAGTATCCAAGAGCCATCTCGAGAGAGTCAACTTGCCAAAAGTTAGCATTTTTTTAAATAGATTTCATGTATCTATTTTGTCCATAAGGCATTACGATCAATGTATAACTTCCATAATCATTTATGCGTTGAAACTTTCTGCATATTGGAGATTGACATAATTCCAAGATCACCTTGTTTTTTCTATTTCATAACTTCTTGCCATTTCACTAGAGCCTTTCGAGAATTTTCAACCTATCCCATCCATAGAAAGGTTTTCATGATTGTTTTCAACTCTTTAATAACTTTCACGGTAAAGCAATATGAGGCAACCCAGTGTATATGTGACATATCACATCATAACACTTCTCAAAATAACTACATTTACAACTATAGGAGTGGTGAGTCTAGGTCTATGCCATAAAGAGTATGTGGAAAGCTTTTGAAATGAAAAGAATCGATGTTTAAGTTTATAAGGGGGTTTTTGGTTATTTTCAAACAAGAAAATAAAATGAAACTAAACTAAAAAAAGTAAATTAAATCAAACACTCTAAAAATGATGAATTCATTAAGGACTAGTCATCGGTTCTATCTTGGCCTACACATGATTGAACATATTTCATTGAATTGTTGTTCTTATACCTCTCCTAACAACTACTAATCGTAGGTTAACAATAAACTCGTAACCTCGGTTTTTCCTTACGTCGTGTTTAATTAAGAAGAGCTTGTTAATTAAACCTGGCTATCGAGCAACCTAGAACAAGCTCTCTAGATTTAATTAGACAGCCATATTATGAATTAGGAAAATAGATTAATCAAGGCAACAACCACACAAGCCTGATTCATTTAACCTAGGTTATGTTATCCCTAATGATTTGAAACCATTAGTTGCCAAAAGTGAATTTCAACATAACAATTACAGATCATATTGATGATTCTAGCAATGGGTTTTTAAATAAAAACAATAAAATAGAAAATTCAATCATTTTAACACATCACCCAAACATTAAACATAGAATGATATAATCAATCCCTAAGAGAAAGAACAACAAACAATGAGAGAAATGCTTGACTGGGTTCTTCGGCATCGATGCCACCTCCGAACCAGTGTTAAGAAGCTAGCCCTCTATGGCTCTCCAAAGGATTGGAGCTTTGCCCCTTCTCTTTTTCAAAACTAAGACTCTTCACTCCCAAATCCATTCAGATTTTTCCCAAACCAAAACATGTCTCTTTCTATTGTCAAACGGTGGTTTTATATTAAAAATGTAGAGTTTCGGGTGAGCTGTCAAAAACTCACTAAGTGAGTCGGCTATCCCCATGAGAGGTGTCTCACGCCCATATAAGGTCTTCATTCTTCATATTCTTCATTTTATGCATTTTCTTGTCTTCTTCTAGCTCTAATCATTCTTCTTCTTATTCCATAAAGACAAGTGAGTGTGAATCTTTGTAAAACGGCTTAAATATAGTGTTTTTGACTCACTTTAGCTCTTTCACTTCCGAATTGTTCCTAAAATCAAATACAAACTAAAGTGAGTGTTTTAAGCATTCTAAAGCATTAATCACTAAGTGTCATGGATTAAATGTGTAATAATTTAGCACATATAAATATCAAGAATATTAAGAATTTAAATGATTAGTGTAAACAGATTTTCATAAGAGAGGAAACAATTTTACCAAGTCATCACTCAGGACTTCATTCTTTATATAATAAGTAAACAATCATTGAACTTTGGTTTAGAAGCCAGGATAGGAATGCCAGATATTTAAAAGGGATTGAATTATTATTGAGGCTAGTGATTTGTGTAATTTCAGTTAGTATCCTTACATCATCCGAAATCAAAAAGCAACTCTTATAGACATTATAATTTAGTCTAGAACGGCCTGTAAAAAAATTAAACAGGTGAATCACAATATTGATTGAGTAAAACTCAACACCACAGAAGAGAATCAGATCATCCATATATAACAAGTGAGTAACACTTAGTTTCTTACATTCATGATGGAATTGGAAATCTCCATTGAAAAAAATAAGTCTATTAAGTAGTCTAGAGAAACCCTGTATGATAAGCGTGAATAGATAAGGCAAGAGGGATCACCTTGCCTAATCCCTTTTGCAGGTTTGATAGGAGTGCCATTAATAAGCATATTTAAAGAAGAAGAACTAACGCATATCATAATCCATTGGACAAATTTTGAAGGAAGATGAAGAGCTTCTAGACTTAACTGAATGAACTGTCAACTTACAGTATTGAAGGATTTAGAAAAGTCTATTTTAATCAAATAACTGCTGAGATTGTTTCCCGAATGATAATCCTTTAAGAGATCTTGTAAAAGTAGAATGTTGTCACTAAGGTTTCTCTCAGGAATAAAATCACTATGTACAGGATGAACAATAATTGAGAGTACCATCTTCAATATTTTTGCAAGTAGCTTTGATACCACCTTATAAATGATATCACAAAAAAACCCTAAAGACAGTCATAGAGCAACGAATCCTTTTTTTTTAGCATCAAACAGATGAAAGCATGATTGATGGCATGTAGCATTTTTATAGATTAAAAAAACTATAAGACAACTTCTGTGAAGAGTTACCCTGTAATATCCCAGGCATGTTGGAAGAATAAGGCAGTGAATCCGTCTGGGCCATGGGATTTAAAAGGGTGCAAAATAAAGAGAATTCATTTGATATAAAAGGTAATAAATGAAAAGACGAGTAACTCTTTTATGCCTTGTTCTATATCAAAATCAAATAGTCGAGAGACATTCAAACTGGGCAAGGTTGAGTCAGTTGTTCCCATAAGATTAAGGAAATAAGTTCTAGCTATCTCCATAATGTTAACCATTTCGACACACTCCCACCCTATACTATCTTGAAGTTTGGAGATTTAGTTTGCATTTTATTGAGCTAACATGGAAACATGAAAAAACTTTGTATTAGAGCTACCCTCTTTTGGCCAATGCAGTTTGTCCTTTTGCTTAATTTTGAAAAGAGAGCCCTTTGTCCAGGGGATCATGACATGCATTAGTTCTTCTTCTTTACACGTGCTTATTAATGACACTCCTACCACTCCATTCAAACCTACAAAAGGGATTAGGCAAGGTGATCTCCTCTTTCCTTATTTATTCACACTTGTCATAGAATGGTTCTCTAGACTACTTAATAGACTTATTTCTTGCAATAAAGATTTCCAATTCCATCATAAATGTAAGGAACTAAGTCTTACTCACTTGTTATATGCGGATGATCTGATTCTCTTATGTGGTGCCAAGATTAACTCAATTAATATCATGATGCATGTTCTTTATTTGTACAAACTGGTCTGGAATAAATTATAATGTTGATAAAAGTTGCTATCTTAGCTTCTAAACCAAAGTTTAGTGACTATTTATCGATTATAGAAAGAATGAAGTCCCGAGTGATGGATTGGCAAAATTGTTTCCTCTCTTGTGTAGCTCGACTTACACTAAACATTTCAATTCTTAATAGTCTTCATATACACTGGGTTGCTCATGTTGCTTTACCGTAGAAAGTTATTAAAGAGTTGGAAAGAATCATGAAAACCTTTCTATGGATGGGACAAGTTGGAAATCCTAGAAAAGGCTCAAGTGAAATGGTAAGAAGTTACAAAACATAAAAACATAGTGGTCTTGGAATTATTTCAATCTCTAATGAGCATAAAGTTTCAATGTGTAAACCGGTTATAGAAGTTATACATTGATTGTAATGGCTTATGGAGCAAATGGATTCATGAAATCTACTTGAAAAATGTGAACTTTTGGTAGGTTGAATACTCTTAATATGGATTTTGGATACTAAAACAGATGATGCAACTATGAGATTGTTGGAACCCGATCTGGAAACCGGATCCCAACCGAAAAAGTGGAACGGAAAGCGAAACACAAAAGCGGAGTCAACGAAAACAAATCGAATCAGATCAAAGCAAATCAAATTCGAATTGAACTGAAACGAATCTCCGACATCCGTGAACAAATATCTTAACAAAGCGTCGCGCTGGAAACCTTAAACTAACTATCTGCAACCGGTATAAATTTTTTTTTCTTCATTCTTATTCATTTCTTTCATCTTTATTCAATCTTATATAAACGTCATTCTTATTCTATCATAAAACCGATTTTATCGAAAATCGGACAGCATAACAGTTGCATCTCATAAAACCCAATCCTACAAGGGGTTTAAACACACTTCTATATACCAGCTCATAACACACAATCATCAAATTCATCGGACCTCCTGTCCGGAAT
>JAOQMQ010000005.1:14686373-14700199 GCA_027563845.1 Erythroxylum subrotundum | reverse complement strand
GACTCAGGCATGTTTATCATTCCTTGTAAAATTTGTAACACTATAATTAAATAGGTTATATTAGATTTAGAAGCATTGATTAATGTTATGCCTCATTCCATTTATGCTTCTTTAAATTTAAGCCCATTGAAAAAAATAGTGTTATCATATAATTGGCTTATTGCACTAATGCTTATCCAGATGGGGTTATTAAGGATGTGCTTGTATAGATGAATGAACTAATATTTCTAACATATTTGTATATAGTAGATATGGATGAAGAAACTTCTTATAATCTCTTACCTATTTTACTAGGGAGACCATTTCTTAACATAACCAAAATAAGATATGTTCATGAGGGCACCCTCACAAAGGAATTTTATGAGAAAGTGATCCATTTTAGCATTTTTGATCCAATGAAACGCCCCTAAGATTATATATATATATTCAAAGTTATTTTTTTTATGGTTGTTTTAAGTCCTTTTTACAAATAAGCAACAAACAACAACACACAGTATGAATCCTGATGATACGCGTATATATATATATATATATATATATAAAGTTATTTTTATGGTTGTTTAAGTTCTTTTTACAAATAAGCAACAAACAACAACACCCAGTATGAATCTCGATGATACGCGGGATCTGGAGAGGTCTAATAGTATGCAACCTTACCCTTAACTAAGTTCTTTTTACATATTTTTATATTAAAAAAACATTCTCTCTTTTTTATTCCTTTAGGATTATATAGTTATAATTAGAGAGTAAAATTAATTAAAAACTTCTTGGAAACTTGGGCATGTCTTCTTACTCTTATGATTGGTCAATGTACATTTCCTGTAGAAGAATAGTGAATAGTAAGCTAGTGAGATTTTGTGCCTTTTAGACTAACACATCTATATCAATCTCATTGTCTTTCTTTCATGTATGATCTTCATAACATGTACAGTCTAATTTTGCCCTGATTTTCTATTAGAGACCACATTTTTTTCACATGCATTAATATGAAAATAATATAGGCATTCTTTGTTTTACGAGCTACATTAGTCAAATAACCTATCAAATGACATGATTTATCCTATTGTTAAGCCCCTAGAGCTTTATTGCCCTTTTCTTTTTGTGTTAACTGCATTACAAGCTTTTAACTTCAAAAAATGTCTTACCTAAGCTTTAAAGCTTGTGTCATTTATGATTGTTGATGTTTGTGGATACACAATAGAATAAGTGTGGGGGTGCTCATATATACGAGTTGGTTATAAGTGATGGAATGTGATTTTTATTTCCCATCAATGAGTTCCATCTTTGATGTAATTTTTCTTAACTTTTTTCTTTTTTCTTTATAAAAAAGGAGAAAAGATAATAAAAGAAAAGAAGTTATCAAGGAGGAAAATAATTTATTTTGCAAAGTAATCCATCTTGCTCTTTCCTCCTAAAGTTTTATGGAATAGATGACTTGATTATGATGCAAATAAGGGAGAAGTTGTGAAAGGTCACCCCTTATGGTTATATTAGATTGTTCATCATCATTCTTACGGGTGATTTCGTGTTTTTCCTAATGCCTCATTTGATTTATATTCTGAAGGCTTGAATATAAGCTATGACACAAAGTTTTTGCATTCATCATAGTTGATAGTACCTAAATTTAATTAGATTGTAATTTTTTCACTCGATACTCACGTCCCTCCCCTCTCTTTGTTTTTCTTTATTCAAAAGTGTCAAATATGGTCACTTGATGGAGCATCATATGCAAACTACAAAGCAAGAGCTCTTCTATTAAACTAACCTCCATATGAGGTTTGAATAGGAGGGATTAAAATGGGTCGTGAACATCCCTGCTAGTAAAAAGCAAATTGCCGTGTATATATTTATGCCATATTGATTGATTATGGTTTATAGCCAGTTGGCTGTCCTCTAATGTATCATTCTTTCAGAAAATTTAGCACTTGTACTGTTTCTCAGTCGCGAAAAGGAATAATCCTCGAGAAAAATGACGGCATTCTCGACGAGATACGTGAGCTCACCATGCGCGGCCACCTTAGTAAAGCGCTATCTCACTTCTACGACTTCCATGCGTCACCACCAAAACCACCTCTCTCGCAGTCGCAGCAAGTATACGCCACCCTTTTTCATGCTTGTGCCCGCCATGGATGCCTTCAACAAGGCCGATCATTGCACAATTACATGCTTTCGCATCAACCCAACAACTCTCGGGATCTCTTTGTTGCCAACCATCTCATCAATATGTATTCTAAATGCGGTGATTTAAGCTATGCCCACCTGTTGTTCGATGAAATGGGGCATAGAAACGTTGTCTCATGGACAACGCTAATTTCTGGGTATGCACAGTACGGTAAAGCTTATGAGTGTTTTCATTTGTTTTCTAGTATGTTGGTGCACTGCCGTCCTAATGAATTCGCACTTGCAAGCGTGCTTGCATGTTGTGACTATGAGCACGGCAAGCAGGTGCATGCATGTGCACTGAAAATGGCTTTGGACACATGTATATACGTAGGAAATGCCCTTATTGCCATGTACAGTAAAAGTAGGAATTTGGTAATTAATGGCAGTTCCAGAGATGAGGCCTGGAGTGTGTTTCAGACGTTAGAGTTCCGAAATATTGTCTCTTGGAATTCAATGATTGCGGGGTTTCAGCAACGAAATCTTGGGGCACAAGCTGTCAATCTTTTCAGTATAATGCAAAATGAGGGAATCAGGTTCGATCGTGCCACACTTCTTAGTGTCTTTTCTTCCTTTAATCGAACTTATTGCGATTCTAATGATCTGGGTCTTTGGCACTTGTTTCAGTTGCACTCTCTTACTCTTAAAAGTGGGTTTTCATCGAATTTACATGTAGCCACCGCTTTGATAAAAGCTTATTCTGATGTCAGTGGAGAAACTTCCCATTGTTATAAGCTCTTCCTGGAGATGAATAGTGATCAAGATATTGTTTCATGGACTAGCATTATTACAGTATTTGCAGACCGTGAACCAGAAGGAGCACTTTTTCTCTTTAGAAAGTTGTACCATATGAGCCTCAAACCAGACCAGCATACTTTCTCAATTATTTTAAAGGCTTGTTCAAGCCTTCTGGACGACAGACATGCCTTGGCAATTCATGGGCAAGTTGTTAAAGCTGGTTTTGAGGAAGACGTGGTGATCGAAAATGCTTTGATCCATGCTTATGCCAGGTGTGGTTCTATTTCTTTGGCCAAACAAGTTTTTAGTGAGATGCCTAACCTTGATGTGGTTTCTTGGAACTCGATGCTCAAGGCTTATGCCTTTCATGGCCAAGCTAAGGAGGCATTGGATCTCTTTTCATATATGAATCTTCATCCTGATTCTGCTACTATGGTTGCTCTACTTTCAGCTTGTAGCCATGTTGGATTTGTCGAAGAAGGGATCAAGCTATTTGACTCCATGTTTGCTTATTATGGTATTTTTCCACAAATAGATCATTATGCGTGCATGGTGGATATTCTTGGACGAGCTGGTCGGGTTATTGAGGCAATGATTCTTATTACTAAAATGCCAATGGAACCTGATTCAGTTGTCTGGAGTGCATTACTTGGCTCATGTAGGAAGCATGGTGAGATGCACTTGGCCAAATTAGCGGCGGAGAAATTGAAGGAGTTGGAACCTAGAAGTTCCTTAAGTTATGTTCAAATGTCAAACATTTATTGCTCCATAGGTAATTACAATGAAGCAGGGCTTGTTAGAAGAGAAATGAAGGGATCAAGAGTGAGAAAGGATCCTGCTTTGAGTTTGATTGAAATTGGAACTGCAGTTCATGAGTTTGCATCTGGAGGTAATAACCATCCTCAAAGAGAGGCCATAAGCACCAAGCTTGTAGCATTGATTAAGCAGTTGAAGAAGATAGGCTATGTGCCAGATACGAGCTTTGCCTTGCATGATATAGAGGAGGAGCACAAAGAGGAACAACTGTTTCATCATAGTGAGAAATTAGCTTTGACTTTTGCTATGATGAACGAAGACAAACTGCAATATAGAGGGAGGACAATAAAAATAGTGAAGAACATTCGAATTTGTGTGGACTGCCATAACTTCATGAAATTAGCATCTGCTCATCTTCAAAAGGAGATTATTGTGAGAGATTCAAACCGATTCCATCACTTCAAAAATAGGATTTGCTCTTGCAACGACTATTGGTGATAATGAGCACTGCTATGCCAAGGATGCTCGGTCTTCATGCTAATAGTCCCCTATTCATTGTTTGAGCTAACTTAACAACCAGAAGTGTTACTTCTCAACAACCATACGTAATACTAATGGTCACCACTCACCATCAATTTTGCTGGACAAGGATCCACAATAATGGGAGAATAACTTACTCGGCAGATTACAGAACATTAATGGGCAGATGAGGTTTGTTCTTGGCTTCTCAAAGAGTCTAGAAAAATTTTACATGCGGGATGCGGTGATAATTGTTGTAGTATTACGTATGAAAATTCAGATTTATGCAACATGTAGATTCACAGGAAGTATCGAATTCAACAGTTAAATCTGAGCCGCAAAGAAGATGAAGTGAGAGACCCGGCATGAAAATAGGAAGTAAAGCCTGGCTTATGATTACGGCCCGTCAAAAGCCAACTCAACCTGATGACTCTACCCGACCCACGGTAAATATCTCAATATTTTCACTTACATGTCAAGTTTGAAGATCTCGTCATTAGCATTCCAGTTAACTTTAGTTTATTTGTTATTCAGGAATTGATCCAAATTGTTTCTTTGGGGTCTTTTTAAACCAGCTAAGCGTTATAAGCAATGTTCCGAATACCTTGTGGGAAATAGTTCGAATATCTTTTTATAATTTTATAAAATTATAAATAATTTTATAAAAAAGAGGGACTTTTTTAATCCTCACATCAAAATCAAGGTAGGAAATAGGAATTCAACCAGCTTTTGGTTTGATAATTGGACTAATCATAGTTCTTTGACTGAAGAGGTATCCCTGAGACAGTTAAAAACGAGACTCCCCCTTAATTCCTGAGTTAATGTTGTGATACAAACAGGTAATTGGAACTATGAAGTCAAAGGAGCTAGCATATTGGATGCTTACTTTCTTAACCATCAGCCTTACATAAGGGAGGATGACAAACCTATTTGGCTAGCCAACAGTTCTGATAACATCACCAATTCCTCTTGCTTCAAGTGATTTAGGCTCCACTCTCCTAAAGTGTGCCGGTATGACAGTTTGGAAAAAAATCTTTGATACCTAAACCCTCATTTATTTCCTGGGTTGCAGCTAAGCATAAACTGGCTACTGAAGACAAGATCCATACAACCAATGATGGACTCGGTGTTTTTTGTCAATCAACATCAGAGACAATTCCTCATCTTTTCTTTCAATGCCAATTCTCTAGCATAATTGGTTAATAATGCACGCATGGATGGAAATTCTGAAGTGGGCAAATGACATGACTTGGAGAATAGGGAAGCACAACTACTTCCTTTGAACTTCCTTCAATTCTTATATTTTTTCAGTTTGGAGGGAAAGGAACCATGGAATATTCCGATGCCAAGTTATGGAGAAGATCGTGTTGCCCATAATGCTATTTCCTGGATCAAAGAAATTTGATGTGTTCACAAAGCACATTTGGATGCTAGCTCCTTAAGGAGGTTTAGATGGTACATATGAAAACAGGAGCATTGAAAGATTTGTTATGGTATTAATGCTTTGTATTTAGCAATTAGCATTGTTAGGCTTGAAAACAATATTTCGGTTGTAAGCTTATCCTTTGGGATTGCTCAATGAAATTTTTTAATTAAAAAATTATTTTTCATTCATATTCATCAAAGAAATATTGATTAAAAAAGTGAGCCATTTTTTCATATGTTACTGATATAAATAAATATTATCCATATATAATATTTAACACTAACAATAATTAATAAAAAAATCGTTTAACTTTCATGTAATTATTGTGACCAGAAGATCACAAGTTTGAATTAGAGAAACAGTCTATTTGTAAAAAATACAATGGAAAGATTATGTACATTAATAACCCTCTCCGATCCTCGCAAGCAGGAACTCTTGTGCACAGGGATATGTTAGCTTTGATTGCAAAAATAAGAATAAAAAAATTTACTTCAAATATTTCAATTAATTACAAAAAAATATTACATAATAGAATTACCATAGGTCCATAACAACAAGAGTTCGTGGTCATATATGCAACAAGATAGAAATAAAACATGAAACAAAACTACTTACATTTATAAGTCTTACATTTATATTGCACATTTTGAATTTATCATATACTTTAAATACAAAGTGAAACAAAAGGTCAAGATAAAAAATTAAAAAGCTTGAAATTTAATTCGACAACATATCCATTTAAATCATATTAGCTCTAACTTTCATTTAGTGTAAAGTCTTCATCATTAAGGGGAGTCTCATTATCATCATCATTAAAGTTCAATTTAACAAATGATATGTCAATACTTTCATATCCAAGATCATCTTCTAATTCACTCTTATTTATAAATTTTGATTCCTTTGAAACCTAATTTGTTAAAAGATTAATGTGATCAAGGTAAATTAGATCAATAAAATTATGTGTTTTATTAAGATTTCTAGTAAACAAATATAATTATATTTTAAATTTATTATATAAGTATCAGAAATTATTTTCAAATTAATAATGATGATAAAATACATTTCTCAAAGCTTTAAGTTATATTAGACAAATATTAGATCATTCAATTGACTGTGTTTTAACATATTTATTTTTTCTTAAATAGACGAACTTAAATATGCTCTAATTCCTTTCATACCTAATTGCATTCACATATTAGATAAGAATTCAAATTGCAAACCTGTAATTATGGAACATCGCTTCTAAATTGATCTCACCAAGTAACTGTAAAATAATAAAAGTAATCTCATAAACACAATGAAGTAATGATAAATTTAAAATAAGTAATATAAGTGAAGAAATACATACTTAGATTATTTTTGTCTCTTTGGAGTATCAAAATAAGCATCTCAAAAGAGTAAAGTTATTTTCCTACCTCTCACAAACGACTAAATGATAAGGTGTGCATGAAGAAGATTATTTTTCATATTAGCCTTGATTGTTTTCTTCGCTTTTACATAACATCATAAAAGTAACTCATTGTTGACTTCTCATCACTATTAGCTAGATGAAGTACTCTTACCTAGGACTCACAAAATTGGATGACAAATTAACATTGGGACCAAAATTCATAATATTCAAGTATAACCGTAGAAACCAATATTCCAACATTAGACTTAACATATTGAGATTTAACCTATTTATCACTTATAAATATTTTTCTCAACTCTTTCTTCATTTGAATAAAATACTAAGTGATAAGAAATTAGTTATAGATCTTATAATCACATAATGACATAAATTCCTACCATTTGTAAAAATTTGTCATCAAATCTAATATTCATACATAATTATTAATGAACTTAATGACTCTTTTTTTCTTTCTACATGGTTTAATCATTAGTATGAAAGTATTTATTATCTCCTATATTTTTCAACATCAAGTCAAGATAATGTGCAATACGGGGAGTATAATAAAAATAATTGCACCTGTTTTGCAATCTCTTCCTAGATGCTTTATAAGAAACATCATTGTCAATATTGAATTGTACAATATTTTCAACCATAATTTCATTGACAACTTCGTCAAAAATCTCCAACAAAATACCAACATTTCTTGTAAGGCTCGATGTATCAATTGACTTTAGTAATAATTTTCTGCAAGTAAAATAAATTAAAAAAATTTGTAATGTTCTCTTATCTCGTATTTGTCCAATTACTACATATGATTTAAAACCTATAAGTTATTCAAGACCTTCCTTCACTCAAATAACTTTACTTTACTAACATAGTTGCTTAGAAGATTACCTTACTAGTCATCAAAAGAAGGAGTTTCAAATCTTAGACCATAAGAAGCAATAACATCATCCATAGGTTAGCAATAGTAAGATTAGGTTATATGACGTGACACACCTGCATCATATCACCATCTACCTATTGTCATTTTTACATAAGTAACTACTTCTTTGGATTATAATGTAATGAGGATAGAAGGTTGAGCTCTAAGATTGTTTTTTGAGAAAAATAATTAAGCACTTTTATTCTCTTTTTACTCATATCAGTTGCACCAATTTCTTGTTGTTAGGTAGGAATACTAGCTTTAACATTGTTGATATCATCCTTAATACTACAAAATGAACTATTATTGATTGTTTTAATTGAAAAACTTTTAATATTGCAATTATATAGATTGTAAATTATAATATAAAAGATATCATTCACACAAGGATTATATAGTCACCCGAAATTCTTGTAAACTTTTTTTAAGGTAAAAAGTAAGATGAATAATTAAAAATTAACCTCAAAACAAAGAATTAATAAATAAACTATGTACAATTGTTTATAGGCAATAATGAAATTGGTTGATTGATTAATAATGAAAGCCAGGAATTACTTTTATCTCTATTTGTTTTCCTTTTACCTTCTTGACTTAATCACACTTTATCCTAGATAGCCTATAGTCGTGATTAACCTATCTTGAGATCTAGTTAAGTATTCTAATTGAAATAGATAAAAGTTGAGTTGCAATCTCTCGATTTCTCAAAACCACTTCTAACTGCTTAATTAGATTGAAGCAATTCTAAGGATAACTAACAAACAAGTAAGATAACTCTTCAATTACCTATTAATTTGATGTTTATAAGTCTATTGCGGTACCAACCCTCACTAGGCAACATAACACAAGTGAATTAATCCAATCTCTTTATCCAAATTGTTTATAAAATAATAAACATCACAAGCATATTTATTAAATTAAGAATATAAATTTCAACAAATAATTCAAGAGTAATTCCTAAATGAGGAATTTAGCAATCCATAGATGTAAATAAATATCCAAATCTAATCATCATGAATATTTAACAAAAAGAAGGAAATAAGAAAAGAGTTGAGAACGAAATTTGTAATTCTTCTCTTCTTTTCCTTTTTCTTGAAAATATGCTACCACTTTTTGTGTTTCTTTTTCCTTTTTAGGTATCTTTTATGTCTCTATTTGCTTCCCTCTAAATTCAATTGCCTCCCTATTGATGCAGCCTTCAATAATATCCTTATATAGTAACAAACTAGGTTTTATGGGATATATATATAAACACTTACACGATCGTTTAGGTGACATTATATCTCCAAAAACACCTCAATTTGAGACTTTACATGATCATAGAAGCTTACTTGGGCAACATACATGATGAGATATAAGGTGACCTGCATGACCGTGTAAGTGCCCAATGTACACGGGTTTGTAATTTCACGCGGGTAGAAAAAGTTTCTTTAAAGCTCTATAACTTAGAAGGTCAATATACACAAACTGTATCTCCAAAATTGCTCAAATTCTTTCATTTCAGAACACAATTTCAACTGAACACTTCTCTTGTTAGTCTATGAAGGTAATTATCACCTAAAAACATACTTGAATCAAAATAATTACTAAAAATACTATAAAACTCTTAATGACAAGCAAAACACACTAAATATGGGTATATAAATGTAATCAATTAATTGCTTATCAAACTCCCTCACACTTGAATTTTTGTTTGTCCTTAAGCAAATCATAATCTAAATCTTCAAACTTACAAACATTCTTCCTTTATTAACCTTATCCTGTCCATCGACATTCTAAATTATCATATCATATCACATCGATCAAATTAACATACAATTAGATTCAAGTTATCCGAGAACCAACCTTCATGAATCAATATCAATAACAATCAAATAGATAACCATTTGGGAATTAAAAGCATAAATGTTTACACCCTCACCAAGAATTCTAAAAGATGCATATTTGACCATAATTATACCCCATATTTTATGTATTTTTGCTTGATATTTTATTCTTTTATTTTATATCTGGTACTTCATTTGCTCCAAGTACATTTATAGGTTATAATTGTCTTCACGTACTAAAAGCAGAATAATTAAAATGAAATGTGGCATAAAACGAAGATTTGAAGCAAAGAAGGGCTACGCGGTCATGTCTGAGCCCGTGTACTTCTCTTAGGTAGTGCAAAATTAGGAATTCTGGGTACTTTGGGTTATATATGATCCAGTACATGGTCGTGTATCAGACTGTGTATCACCTAAAATCCTAAAAATTACTATAAAAAGACATGATCATAGGTATAAAGGAGTAGAGATTGAAAGCCAATTTTGCAGGCTGAGATCGTTCAAAAGGGGCGATTTTGATTCATAGAAGTGGAAAGAACAAAGAAATCAATGGAAAATCTATTAGAATACAAGATCAAACATCTACCTTATAAGAACATTCGATAGGAGATAAAATGGAGATTTAGAATTATGAACTCTTTATTTTCTATTTTCTTCTTTATATTTATGTTTGATTTTGTTTTCTATCATGTGTAACTAAACAATTTTAGTGTCTACGTAAGATGAACCCTAATTTTGTGTTATAATATATTTTGATTCTTTTATTTAATGAAATTGTCTTAATTGATATATTGTGATTCAGTTATGTCCTTAATATATATCCTAATAGATCCAGAATATTAGTGTATAATCTGATTTCATAATATAGAGATTGAGAATCCTGTGTATGAATATATATATACCATAATTGAAATGAGTTGATTGCAAACTTAGAGATAGGTTGACATAAATTCTCCATATTAGAGTCAAACCTAATAGCGGAATTCACAAATTGGTAGAGCAATCTTGGTACCTTTAACCTGAGTAATATTAGTTGATAATTCTAATGTTAGTTGTTAGTAGTCTCAAGGGAGTTATTAGCATACGATAGAAATTTACATAGTTTAATAGTTAATAAAACAATTACATAATAAAAGATCATATTATTTAAAGGTTTTTAGGGAGATTCATAACCTAGATACTAATTCTTGATATCAATCATTTTCTAAGTGATTCCTTGTTTCACTGTTCAATATTGTTGCCTACTTCATTTTAAATTGTTTAAGTTTTATTTTTTTTAATTAAAAATCAAAATCAAATCCGTAGACTAGATAATAGGATAATGGTAATTACTAATACTTATTATCTTCATGGGACCGACCCGTACTTGCCTATACTAGCTACAGTTATATTGTGCACTTACGGTTAATTCAACATTAACAATTAAAATTAATCAATTAAGTTTTTGGAATAATTTTCGGGGACATTGATATTAGGAAAACTTGAATTCTATTACTCCAGCTATTATCTTTTGTATTTATTTTATTTTTATTGTTTCTTTTTGTATTTTTGGCTTATTCATTTAATTATCTTTTACATTTCTCTACTTTAAAAATGTGTTTGTGGTTTATTTTAGGGATTGAGATTTAAAGTCATCACCACAATTCACAATGGAAGAATGGAGCAGACAGTACTCTTATGGAAGTTACGATATGTCTTCACAATATATAGCATCACCATACATGAATGAGAGGTTTTCTGATATGCTTTCGGAGGCTCAACTAATATATATGCCATATTGCGACATTTGAGGAAGTAATTATTACAATCATGAATGTCAAGCACCAACCTATATGTGGGAGCAATTGGGCATGTATAATTAACCTCAAAGTGTACCATACGAGAATAACTACAATTCAGAATGGGGTAACTTTTAAGTTTACGGGTGGATGATTATGCTCCAGCTGACTATGTACAGTACCAAGTACCTCAAGTTAATGAGCCAACTCTAGAAGATTTGATGGTCGATTTTATTTAAGAATCAATTATGAGGCATCAAGAAACAAAGGCTCGTATACAAAATATGGTGAATATAATCAATCAGTTGGTGAAGATTATATCTGACAAGATGCAAAGGAGTTTGCCTATTCCTACTTAAATAGATCCTATATAATGTAGAATGGCAATCACCCTTATTGGTGAAAAAGAGCTCCTAAAAGAAGAAGAACAAGAAGAAGACAAAGAAGAAAGCATTACAAATAAAATAATAGAATACCTTGCCAAACTCAAAGCTAGCTGACTCGAATTTGAAGGAAAGGTTTCTTCACCTAAATATCTGGAGCATAATATAGAAAACTATTTGAACCTATTATCACAGCAGAGTGAAGAAAAGATAAAGGTTGGCTTCATGGATGAAGTGACATTCCAAGAAGATGAGAAGGTAACTGTTGCTTTTGTAGAGGAGGACAAAGATATGACAGAGGTAGCAGACATAGAAGAGGAAGTCTTCATCCAAGAAGAGGAAGTAGAGAAGTGGCATGAAGTAATTAAAGAAGATGAGCCAGAAACCTTTGTTTAGGATGAAGAAAAAGAAGAATGAACAAAGGTGGTTGAGGAAGAACTGGAGGAGGAATCGAATAAGGAAACTACAGATGAGGCATTGGTAGTCACTTTAAGTACATAGGGTTTTCACTTCCTCAAAGACAAATTGTTTGAGTCAACCAACAATGCAAGGAGTTTGTTATCCTTTATTTTATTAACTTGTCATTAAAAAGGCTATTAATGTGCATGATTGAATTGATTGATTTTATAAATTATGTCTTGATGATTATCTTGCAACAGGTGGCTTACTTACAGGCTAAAAACCCTTATCCAAAGAAATGGGTGGAAGTAAGCCAATGATTATAGACCTAGGATGAGGGTAAGGTGCAGGGCATGTCGAGCTAATGACTTTAAATAAGCGTTGCTTGGGAGGCAACCTAAGAATTAAGATATATTTTATTTTATGTTATTTTATTTTCATGTTTCTTAGTTATTTTTGTTTGTTTTATTTTTATTTATTTTGTTCTTTTTATTCCTTTTCTTTATATTTTTCAAGGGTGTAATCTCATATTGGATGAATTAAAAATCAGAAAATCGTTATAATCATCATGAAAGTACTAACTAACCCTTCTCACTAATTATATATGCTTATACTGTTGAGAACAACATACAACTTTAAGTGTGATGAAGGGGTTAATGATTTTAGGATTTTATTAAGATTATTATAATCTTAGTTATTAAATTTTACGAATTGATATCTTGACTTAATTAAAATTTGTCCATCAATACTTTATTTCATTACTAAATATTGATTTGGGTTAGTATGCAAAAGGATGATAGTTAGAATGAAATTGCTTTTATAAGTCCTATTTTTAGTATATTTAGAATAAAATTGCTTTTATAACTCATATTCTTAGTGCATTTAGAATAAAATTGTTTTATAAGTCATATTTTTAGTATTCATTGAAATTGTCAAATTGAATGAAAATTGCATATGATTTACACATATAATACCCATCTTTTTTGTAAGTTTTTTAGTCTAACAGCAAAATTTCAAAAAACAAAAAGCTCTTTTATTCTTTCACGTGTGTTATGATGCATTGTATAATGATTTTAGAACTTGCTTTTATTATATATATTGAGATCATATTGTTAAATTGGAAGCATTGAAGTGATAAACATGCGTTTAGTAGGTTAAATTTTTGTTTAAGCTTATTCCTTTGGTAATTACCTTACCCTTATTTATCCCTTAGGAATAACCAAGTTGAGCCTTAACCTTTTTTATTAATTAAAATCACATATTAACCTTTATATTATTTTTCTTTGAAAGCTTTTGATTGTTTTGAATCGTGAAGGTTATTTATATTGTTTACTTGTTTGAGACATGAAAATCTTGAAATGTCCATTATTTATTTAATTGTGGTACTGAATATTCGAAATTGTTTTTATTCAAAAAAATGAGCATAAGTGTAGCGCCCCCTTACCGTAAAGTACATACCGGAACGCCCGGAAGTCATTCCGATACATAATCTACGATAAAGGTGCACTACGATAAAACTACTACTA
>JAOQMQ010000005.1:14638519-14660210 GCA_027563845.1 Erythroxylum subrotundum | reverse complement strand
CAAGTAATGATTTCTTAAAAGTTTTGAAATCTACCGTTTTTCCAAACAAAGCATGTTTTCTTTTTCCGATCCAACAGAAATTTGATATGCGAACTGTTGTACCGTTCTTCACTCTACGTATCAGTGAAATATGAGGAGAGTTTTGCCTATAAGTATGTTGTAATGTAAGATTGTGTTAAGCTTTTCCATTTTAAAGGTGAAAAGAGACGGTGGAGCAATTGGGAGTAATAAATGGAGTTAAATGCAATAAATACAAAGTAGCTACAGCCTCCACGAAATTAATGCAACTTTCTAAAACAAACATACCTACAATATACTTCGGCCGACATACTAAAGACTGCAGCAAATCCATATTTATCTCAACTACTATCATACTTCATTTAATGAAACTAAATCTGACAAACACAATAATGACTGCAACAAATCCACATTTATCTCAACTACTATTAGACTTTATTTATTGAAACTATATCTGAAAAATAATGACTACAACAAATCCTTATTTATGTCAGCTACTATATAAGATAGATTTATTGAAACTAAATCTATCTCAGATTTAGTTTCATTAAATCTTAGATTTTCAACAAAGTAAAATTACCTGTTAGCTTGAGGTGAGTGGACAGGCATTTCTGCTCCAACTTTACCCAAACTTGACTTGCAAAACAACAACATGACTTTACCCAAACTTGACTTGCAAAATGGCAACATGAGGATCCAACATGAGTTTCAAACAGTTGTTCAGCAGAAAAGTAGTCTTCGTGTTCTAAGACAACAAAATTGTAACTTCAACTGAAAATGTAGCATGAGCTTCAGCTATCAAACTGTTTTCTAATTTTCCATTTGGTTCAGCTTCCTTAAGCAAATCCAAAAGCGAGAACTCTAAGAAGAGATCAGGATTTTTCATATACAAGTTAAAAAACACATGGTTTAAAGGAATTTTTAACCAAAACACTCTAAAAATTGGTCATGAAGTTAAAAAACAAATGGTTATTAACACTAAAGGAATCTGTTAGAAAAATGTATATGCGATTACCTTGTAGATTAGCTATCTTTTGAGGATCCAGTTTCTCATGAACTCTATTACGAGCATCGTTCTGATTCTCATGCAAGCTAAACAGATCCGTAAACAAATTTGGACAAAGTAATTCATGAAGTCGGAAAACTCTCATAAAAAACTTGTGAATAAGAGCATTCCAACCTATTAAACAACAATCTAAGAAGTGGTTGTTTAAGTTTAATGTCAATAACAAACTCATTTATGCAATCAGATTATCATTTTGTAATAGTTCATTTCAGTTTAAAGGTCACAAGCAACATTTTCAAGTGCAATTTAAAGAGTGTTAACTTCTAAGAAATGCACAAAAGACTCAATTTCCTTTCTCCCATCTTTGTTTAAAGGTCACAAGCAACATTTTCAAGTGCAATTTAAAGAGTGTTAACTTATAAGAAATGCACAAAAGACTCAATTTCCTTTCTCCCATCTTAGTCCGTCGACTTCATAGTGAATGATTTCGCAAGAAGTTCATAAACTGTTGAAAATAGGCACATTATATATTAATCAAAAGACTACATACCAAAACTAAAGTAATAAAACTTGCAAATTTTGAAAATCTATGTTAATTCTCCATGAAAAGGTAAACAGGAAGTTGAAAGGATCAAATCTTTATACAAAATTTACGCTTCGAAGGTTCACCTAGCGAGTTAGAGAAGAGACTTCATTTATTCGAAGGTTCACCTGGTTCAAGTTGGGGACTCACAATCTCGGTGCCAGTGGCCTGAATTCTGATGGAGAGCCCAACTATCATTCTACCCCTTCTCCTCCTACCCTTCGGCTGACATTCCTAAAACCCAAAACCTCATACATAATTCACTACTTCTATCGAACTTGCATCTACCCACTTAAACCTCACAACAACCATAGGAAGGACAAACCAAAGGAAAGAGGGTTTTCGTTGAGTATAGCGATAATGAGATTTAGGTTTAATGTTCTAAACTCGTAAATGGTAGTGATGGGGGTGGTTTTGGGTGAATTACGGTGGTGGGTTGGTGGTGTTTGGATTAGGGATGTGGTTTGGGTTTAATGTACTGAACGCGTAAATGGCGGTGATGGCGGTGGTTTTGGGTGAAGTCTGGTGGTGGGTTAGCCTGCGGTGATGGGGGTGGTTTTAGGTGAAGTACGGTGGTGAGTTGGTTGTGTTTGGGTTAGGGATGTGGTAAATGACGATAATGGGGGGAGGGGGAGTGGTTTTCGCTAATGGCGGTGATGTTTTTAGGTGATGGGGTTTCGGCGGGGTTGAAGAGAGTCGGAGGGGAGGAGGGTGGAGATGTGAGAATGCAAAAAATGCTAGAGAATGTAGAGAAATGAGACCAACAGAGTAATTGGTATGAGGGCACAATCGTCATTGCGAAAGAGGTTATTTAGCTGTTCGGTTCAAATGCTCCTGTTCTGGAGCTTTTAAAAAATCAGCTGATTGGGTTGAATCAGCCAACTCAACCAGCTCATATCCAAACAAAAATTTGGCCCTATTTGGCAAACAACAGATTGTATTAGTTATTAGCTGATAACTGATTATATCAGCTGATTTGACCAATGGATAACATCAGCTGTATATTAAAGATGTTTGGTAAAATTAGTTATTTAGTATTAACTGTTGACGTGTAAAATGACTTATGAGGGTATGATTTAAAAAAAATTATAAGGGCATGAATACTGTATTTCTTAGTATTTGTTGAATATTCTTATAAGAATTTAGATTAGATATTTAATTTTACAAAAATTAAGTTTATAACTTTAATAAAAACATAATAATAATAATAATAATAATAATAATAATAATAATAATAATAATAATAATAATAATAATAATAATAATAATAATCCAACGTTAAATTCTCTATTAATATGAATGATGTAGCAAACTATATCATATTAGTATTTTTTCATATAATATATATGAATTTTATTATTTAATAAATTAAAAATATCTATAATTATAGTATGACACAGATACGATATACAGTAGTTATATATTAAAAATATTAATTTGGTATGACTCTTTATGTTCAAAAACTTAATATTATGGTATTTTTAAATGTAAACTAATATTATAAAATGAAATAAAGTTTAATTAACCCTTTTATTATATTCTTCCAAACTTCACAACATAATTGTACGATAAAAAAAAACTAACTTTGAAAATACACAGAGCAAAAGTAGAGAGTAAAGTGGAGGGCAATATTGTTATTAGGCAAATATCTAACTCCAAAAACTTCTCTTATGGAGCTTTTAAAAATTAACTTATTAGGGTTAAATAAGCTAATCAATAAGCCATTTACTAAACACAACAATAACTTTTTAAGATGGTCAAAAAGTTAATTTTTAATCAATAAGCTAAAAAACAGCTAATAATCTATTTATCAAATACCTTCTTTGATCTTTTATATAATCAAACTTCTAATTTAAGTCAACGAGCTAAAAAATAACTTATCGGTTGTTTTTCAATCGAGCCCGATATGAACAGACTAGCTGTTCACTTGCAAGAAGAAGAGCTCTGGCGGAGGCTTTAATTTATTATTTGGACCTTTTAACTTTTGGTCCAATGGTAGCAATGAATCAAGCTTCAAGCCTACGATTTTTCGGTCCAGTCCTAAATGTTTCGATCTTTTGTTTTAGTAATGTATGGTATTAAAGAGACCCAAAAAAAAAAAAAAATGTATGGTATTAATAATTAAAACCCTGCATGTAAGCAAGAAACTAAACCCTAGTCCTGCGCCAATTTGCTGTCGTCAACCATGGGGACGAAGGCAAAGACAAATGATGTTATTGAGAAGGAAAAGAAGACGAATCAACTATCTGTTATAGAAGAAGAAAAAGAACATGGAGGAACGGATTCTGACTCCGATTATGAGGTAACTTCTTGTATTCTTTGGCGGTGTAGACATGTTGACGTATGATTTTGGTCAAACTAATGTGAAACTGAAGCAGTTATGTTGATTCGTTCAACTTGTATTGCTCTCCACTTATTGTCTTTTGCTGGTCATACCTTACCAGTATAATCTCTCTCTGAATGTTGCTCTTTAGGTTTGGCATGCATACATGTGAAACTGCTTATCTTAGCCTATTTTACTCGTTGTAGCTTAGCTGGAATTCTGTATGACACGGATACTTTTAATAATTTGATTTTATCGATATTTTAAGGAGGGTGACTCCCAGGATGGGGAGGCCGAGTCTTCTGGAGATGATGAGGTTTGTGTTACAAATACTAATGAAGAAATCAAATCAACCAAGGTTGATTGATTTTGCTAAAATGGCATATACTAATGTTAAGAATGTATCAGTAAAATTGAGAGTAATTATTGCAGGGCTTTGGCAGCACTGACAATGATAATGGTGTTGATGATGGAGTTCAGAGTGGAGACTCTAAGTCAGATCAAGTGGCTGAAGAGAGTGATTCGTCTGAGGATGAGGTACTTACTTTTCCTTTAGCAACAATTTTCTTCTTTTTGTTCTAGATAAAGTTATAACTTTAATGCCCATATACTTCACGTGGAATTACTACAAGGTCTATTAAATTTTCTTATGTTTCCTTAAAAGGTAGCTCCTCGAAATACTGTTGGAGACGTTCCATTGGAGTGGTATAGGGATGAAAAACATATTGGATATGACATCACTGGCAAGAAGATTACGAAAAAAGACAGGCAAGACAAACTAGTATCGTTTCTTGAAAGTGCTGATGATTCGAAAAATTGGTGAGTACTCAAATTGTTGATACAGAGTTCTTACTGTTCTGCAGCTATTAATAATAACCAAATCTGCTGTCGCCTTTGTCTTGTGATATAGGCAAGCACTTACGAGCTAAGATATCTGCATTTGACAAAAATTGTCGTATTTTTTTTATTTAGTGATTATGTAAATTTCGTTTCTCACAATTCTAACATACATTGTAGCAGCATTACTGCTATAAATTTGAAAGTTTGAGATTTCAACTTTAATATTTTATAGGCGCAAGATCTACGATGAGTACAATGATGAGGAGATAGAGCTAACAAAAGAAGAAACCAAACTTATTCGTAGGTTGGCCCAAGGAAAGGCCCCTCATGCTGACTTTGATCCATATGCGGTCTGTAGTTCTCGTTTGCTCGCCTTCCTTTCTTCAGCATATTCTTTTTTTCCTTCATGGATCAAATTAATATCTCAGACATATGGTGTCTTCAATCATTAGATTTTAAGTGTTTTTGTCTATACATTCAGCCTTATGTTGATTGGTTTGAATGGGAAGATGCCAAACATCCACTTTCTAATGCACCAGAACCAAAGAGGAGATTCATTCCTTCAAAATGGGAAGCTAAAAAGGTCAGTTATTTTGTTCATTGCTCCTAGGAAGCCTAAGCTTATTTTTCTTATATGTATTTAAGGTATTCTAAAGGCTTATTATGGACTAATATGATGCCTTCAAATCATGCTGTGTTCCATGCTTCTTTTCTCTTTTTTAACTTTCTTTTCGGTTATTTACAGGTAGTTAAGTATGTGAGAGCAATTCGCAAAGGATTAATAAAGTTTGACAAGCCAAAAGAAGAACCACGCTTCTACCTGTTGTGGGGTGATGAGTCTAGCTCTGTAGAGAAGACAGGGCACTTGTCTTATATTCCTGCACCAAAATCAAAATTACCTGGTATGATTTCCTTTTTTTTTGTTAGGTTTGACAAATGTGCTTAGGATACCCTTTGATTACAGTGCTGTTATAGGACATGAGGAGTCATACAACCCATCACTAGAATACATCCCCACGCAGGAAGAGATTAATTCTTATCAGTTGATGGATGAAGAAGATCGACCTAACTTCATACCTAGAAGGTTACTTTAATTTGTTAATAATGCCTTTTCTAGATCTCTATTTTGAACTACTAACATCTTAGCTTCATTTCATGTAATTAGGTATGCATCTTTAAGAAGCATTCCAGCCTATGAGAATGCTGTTAAGGATTCATTTGAGCGTTGTTTGGATCTATATTTGTGTCCTAGGGTTCGTAAGAAACGAGTAAGTGACTAAGATTGGAGACCATATGTCTTTTTCCATGAGGTTTCTAAGTTACATTTTTATTTCTATTTTATAAAGGCAGTTTAATTTCTCCTTTGATGTTTCAGATCAATATCAATCCCGAGTCTTTGAAACCTAAGCTACCAAGTCGCAAAGATCTTAAACCCTACCCAATGACATGCTACCTTGAGTATAGAGGTCATAAGGGAGCAGTCGTTTCCATTTCTACTGAAGCTTCAGGACAGTGGATTGCTTCAGGTGCGTATATTTGGTGCTTCTTAAGTTTAAAAATCAAAGCTTCTTCGAAAAGAACCTCATGATTTTTTGTTCTTCACAAAGGTTCAACTGATGGAACTGTTCGTATTTGGGAGGTTGAGACTGGAAGATGTCTTAAAGTTTGGGAGGTTGGGGAAGCTGTCCAGTATGTTGCATGGAACCCTTTGTCTGAGCTTCCAATATTGGCTGTCTCAGCGTAAGGCTTGTCCTAATCTGTTAGTGATTGTTTCATTCCTTTGTTCTAACATTATATCATATCTGTAAAACAACATAAACATTTTTGCAGGGGACAAGATGTTTTTCTTATGAATTCTGGATTGGGAAATGAAGAAGTACAAAGAAAAGTCAAAGATCTTATGCGAGTTGAGAAATCATTCGCCCCAGATGAATCTGGTTTGTGAATTATAGGAAAAAGCTATTAAGGCTAATGTCTTATGTTAATCTCTTTAACTTTTTTCTCACCATAAGTTTTTTCATGTAGGCAATGTGACATCTGATTTGAGCTGGCTTCAAGATGATGAGCATGGAGGGATTAGATTGAGACATTTTAGAGTAAACTATTCTTTTCTCTTAATTATAATTAAAGCTCTCACAATGTTTGTGGAACTTGTTCACTTGGAGTTTGCTGTAGTTGTGTTATTTAACTGGTCCCTTTTTCGGTGTTTACAGACTGTAACATCAGTAGAGTGGCATCGTAAGGGTGACTATTTCTCTACTGTGATGCCAGCTGATATCCTTGTTCCTCCTAAATTTCCAATTGCTTTATTTTGTTTTGATATTGCTTCATTAATAGAACGTGTAAAGCCATTCTATTTTTGTGCTTTTTGTTAATCAAGTACAAAGTTAGTCTAAACATGATGGAACACACAAAAGTTCTTTGATGTGTGCTTGATTGTGGTTATTTTGTTTTTCTGTGGGCTAATTCAATAGTCTATTGCATTTTAGTAGAAAAAGGGGTTATTATGGAATATTTTCTCATATTGGTTCATTTCTTGCCAGAACTTGTTATGTCTAATGTTATCGAAAACTACTGTATTTGACTATGGACTGGCAATTGGGTAAATGACATAGACTTTCCTGAGATTTAACAAACTTTAGGAAAAACCCTTAATCTTTAAAAAACAAATAAAACAAACTCCTGGATAACTACAAATACATACGGTATGAACATCATACATGGACTATTTAAATGTTACTAACATGGTAATTCAAGTCTTAAGCCTGACTCGAATTAATTAAACTTGACTTAAATTAATAATTTAAGATAATTATCTTGAATTACTAAATTGGAACAGGTTTAGTTAGTTTGTTTCGAGTTTAAGAGTTATGTTGAATTGTTATTAAGCATCATTTGATTGGGTCACGTGTCATGCTCATGTTATGTGTGTTGTTACTTTTTAAGCGAATTTTAAGAGGAGATTTTTTTGAAAATTTGGAAATTCCAAGGAGGTTTTTTGAGAATTTTAAAGATTAAAGGGTTTTTAGAAAGTTTCTTAAATCATGGGATAGTTTCATGTCTTTTACCTATTTTCTTCCAATGTTGAGAATATATATTTTATACATGGACATGTCTAAATAATTGCATGATAAAAAATTTGATGCATTGTATATAACAATAATGTTTACAAAAGCAACATTGAGTTAATAGTAATACTTGAAGCAGCTGGTTTTGTTGTCTTAACCCCTAATTACGTGAATCAAGAGCAATACTTATACATCGGCTCTCTGACAAGCTTACGCAAAAGCTTCCTTTTAAGCTGCATGGACTTCCCGTGGTCTCAACTTTTCATCCTACTCGATCCATTTTCTTTGCATCAACCAAGAAGAATGTTCGCGTTTATGACTTGTTGAAGAAAAAGATGATTAAGAAGCTTGAGACTGGACTACGTGAAGTTTCTTCAGTTGCAGTTCATCCTGGTGGTATGTTTCTAATTTTTGTTAATGTCATCAGTACAGATTTTTGGTTCCAGTATCTTTCTTGACTAAAGTTGTTTTCCTTGCAGGTGATAACATAATTGTAGGAAGCAAAGAAGGAAAATTATGTTGGTTTGACATGGATCTTTCGTCCAAACCTTACAGAGTCCTCAAGTATGTTGCAGTATTTATCACACGATTTAACTTTATATTTTTTCTAGTGGCATGCATGTAGTATCTGTAAATAATCATAAGATTGCGAAATCTCTTGACAGATTTGAATACGGTAGGAAAAGTCCTACAGGAGTTGAAAGGACATCCAGAAAAGCAGTTCACTTCTGCTAATACTTCTTATCTGCATTCATGCATTGTATTAATTCATTAAGATTTATTTGATGTTAGAATGTGCCTTCTATGATGTAATTTCAAACATTTCAGGTGCCATCCGAAAGACATTACCAGTGTGGCTTTCCATCGGTCATATCCTTTGTTTGCATCAAGCTCTGATGACTGCACTGCCTATATTTTCCATGGCATGGTTTATTCAGATCTGAATCAAAACCCTCTTATTGTTCCACTAGAAATCCTTCGCGGACATACAAGTGCAAATGGAAGAGGTGAGTAGATTACACTCAGTTTGTGTGTGCATATACACCAACGACTTGGTCAGGGACCAAAGTATAATATTGGTATAAAGCATGAAATGTGGAGTTTCCTTCAGCTAAGGTTTGACTTGAAGTAGTGTCTGTTTTCCTCAAGTACATATGATAATACCAGACAGCTAAGATAAGATATTTAATATGCAAGTGCTTAACAATCTTAGCATTCTGGCACACTTGTCCAAGTGCTTAAGCTATCACATAATAACTATTTGCAAATAATCATATTGTTGAGGCCGTAAATTTGGTCCCTACTGATTGTTAAATGAGACAATAACAACTCTCTTCTGGGACAGATCAATTGGTATTGTATGCTAAAGTATTTGTTTTCTGTACTTTATACATGGTAAACTATGCGTTCATACATGTTTTCAAAAAAATGAAGCTAGCTTTATTGATTCTGGCTGTACTGTAGGGGTGATGGATTGCAAGTTCCATCCACGGCAACCATGGTTATTCACAGCTGGTGCTGACTCGTTGATCAAGCTATATTGTCATTAGGAGAAACATCTATTGCTTCATCCCAGCATGGAAAGGTTGTTTGCGAAATGAAAAGGGATCACAGAAACTTTATTCTCATTTCCTTCCCAGAAAATGTTGATTGATGCTTAAAACTTGTTTTGTAAAAAATATTGTAGAAGCGTTACTGGCGGGGTCTGTCTCAGTTGTATTCATTAGGCACGCCTCAATTTTGACTGACAAAAATCTGATCCAATTTTTTAATTATTGGTTGACTCTCAACGGTGATTTAATGGGTTGAAAGAGGTCTTAGTGAAATACTCAATTGAAATTGCTGATTGTGCACTACCCGTACAATATGGGTTTTAGAGACTAGTGGCAGCAGAACAGGTTTATTTTTTTTAAAAATGAAATAAAATATATTGGATAAGGATAAGAGAGAAGTGCAATCAATAGTTACATACAGCCCAAAATTCCAGTCATCAAGGTGAAGGCAGCTTTAAGCAAACATAAACCATTGTAGAAACATCAGCAAAACGTATCAGATGCTGTGGTGTTACGTAACGATGAAGTCGAATTGTCCTCGATCAAGGTTACCATTCATATATCTATCACTGCTCTGTGTAATACTGATGCTTTATGATGTGTATTAATTGCTGTTTCTTATCCAAGCCATTGATTCAAACACAATTTGAATACTTGTTTTTTTTCTTCTAAATTTTTAGTGAGGTTGTGCATTAATTGTTGCTCCCTTGTCCAAATTATCAGGCACAATTTGATTACTTGTTTTTTTTTTTCTAAATTTTTTAAAATTCTAGAATTTCCTCTCATTTTATGATACGTAGAATATCTCCAGATTATGATATAAGATAATTTCACTCTCAAATAATCTAAGAATGCAACCTTATTGATAATTACCTGGGGCTACCTCCAAGAGCAAGTGTCTTTGAATAGCATTTCAAATAGGTAAGGTGTATTGACAGGAGAAAAACATATGGTTTAAGGATTCTGAAACATTACTGCATAGGATGCATTTATTAGGAATGTTGAGAAAGTGCAACTTATTTATAGTAGAAAGCTTTTGTTTAACAAACCAGAGAAATGTGGGAACCTTAGGAAGCAACTTCTTCTCCCATATGATGCTTGTCCATTAAGTGCTAATTCAATTGAGAGAATAGTTTTTTTTCCAAGAAAGAAGGGTGAAGTTCCCTTATTAGTGCCTCTTCCAAACATAAATGTCCATTATATCTGGATGAGGAGGAATAAAAAAATCATGATTTCCAAAGTTTCTCAAGAAGTCATTGAGTTCACCTTAGCAATTGTAGGTCTTCGTTTTTTTTTTATAAAGTAAGTATTGGTGAGTTAGTGAGGGTGAAGAGCACCAATTATCAAACTGCAAAGATGCTAACTTACCATTCCCAACCTTGCACTGGATACTAGAATGAATGAGCTCCTTCAACTCCAACGGTTGGTTCATGAACCATAAGGTGTTTGAGTTGCCTTTTACTTCCCAAAAATATTTACCTTTTAAAAAAATATGTGGGAATCTACCTTGTCTACAATGCTTCAATAGTGGAAAGAATTCTTTAAATTCTTTTAATCAAAAACACCTTATTAGCAATCTTCAAAGATTGAATCATGACCCCTCTCCCTACTTAATTTAGGCTTATAGACTTCATCCCAACCGACTTTGTAGTATATATGAGAACTTTTAGTCCCACCCTAAAGGAAATTTTGAACATCCTCTCAATATCTTTAACCACTTCTTGAAAGAAAAATATGTGAGGTCTCGTAGATATGAAAACGAACTTTGATTAAGAGTAATCTTCCAACAAATGAGATTAATTTTTATGTTTTATGTTTATTTTTGTAGTGAGTTTGAATAATGGATGTTCATAATTTGAAATGTGTCAAATGATTAGGAAAAATATATAGGAGGTTGCATGATAGAGTAGTTGCATGATTGCGCCATTTTGGAGGAGCAACCTATTAGGATGCACGATCATGCTAGAGGGTTGCACGATCGTGCATGTCCTTTTTTAACCCTCTACTACAAAACTAGATCTAACCTATTTAACTCACTTTTCTTCCTCCTCCTCCCCTCTTTCTCTCTTTAATTTAGTAGCCTCTCTCTTCTATTGTTTTCTCTCAACTTTCACTTATTTTTCACAAGAATTTCACAATTTTCTTTCATTTAAACTGTCTTTACCTTCAAATCTAGTGTTTTTTTAACTAAAAAACATCTTTTTTGGGTTTTTGCAAAAAAAAAAATTATGCCCCCTCTCTCTCTCTCCTGCATTTTTGATATTTTTGTCTTCTTTTGTAGGTTTTTCAACAAGATGGCAATAAGGGTTAATCAACTTGTTCACAAGGCCGAACCTAAAGGGAAAAAGAAGGTATCCAAAAATGGTGCACGAGATTTAGCGGCTAATTTTAGCACTTCTTTTTCGATCTTCTCCAAAGAGGAAGGTGAGAAGTTCCACAATCTTCAATCTTAAAATATTGCTATATGTAAATATTTTGATTTTGAAAATTTGAAAGATTTGAATTCAAAAGAAAAAAGTGAATCTTTAATGCTAAATTCACTGGGATAAATTTATTCATTATGATTATATTGTTCATGAAGAATTAACCCTTGAATTTTACACTACATTGAGCATAGATGTAGTGTAACATCAGCATTACCAAACTAAGAAGTTACTAAAGTTCTTTTTAGTGTAAGGCCTCCATGTTCCATCTCCTACTCTGTCACATCCACAATCTCCATAAGTACTCTTGCCTTTCCTTTCTATTTCTTTTAATTTTCGTTGTTTTACTAGTTTTTTCATTTATATTTTAGTTTTGTTTTCCACATTGAGGACAATGTGTTATTCAAGCACAGGGACATATATGCACTTGTATATTATTTGTGTGTGAATTTGTATTTACATTGTGTTAGTTTTTGATTAGGTTAGCATTATGTAAACATTTGATGTGCATATTATGTGAATGTGTCAATGACATTAAATTGAAAAGAATTAGCTTATCTATGAACATGATCATTTAATTTGTGAAGAAACGTTAGCTTGTGAAGTTCATGTTTTAAGTGTTTTTGAGGTGAATATGTGTGTTGATCAGAATATTGTACTTATTCTTTAATTTTGTGACACTTGTTTGTATACATTTGTAATTAAATTCATTTAAATTGGTATACATCATTAGTAGCCTTTTATAGGAGTAATGGACTAGGAAGAAATGAAGGTAAAAATGAAAAAAAAACACCAAAGTGTGTGGCATAAATGTGCTAAATACATTTCCTATTTTGCTGAATTGTTAAAACAATGATTAAGAATAGAGTTAGTAGCTAGTTGTAAGTTTAATATAGCTGAGTAACCAAAAGTTTTCATGACAAAATGTTTGTCTTTGCATCAAAAGACTATAATGACACTCCAACCAAGATTAACTGACAGGCCCCTATCCTGTTATGATTAGGTGACCTGCCTGACACTCCACGGTGGCTCTCTAGTCGATATCCAAGTCGGCTGAAAGTTCTCGTGAAGTTAAGCCTATTGCCATTGTTAAGGAAAAGCTTCAATTCACAATAAGAAATGTAAACAGTGGAGTTTTTTTTCCAGTTTATTACGAATTTCAACTGAACAATGGTTGTATTTTGACATCCCAAAAATTTCAAAAGTCCCTGTAAAAGTTCAAAACGCTTCTATTATCACATCAATTTCTCAACTCCAAATTGTGGACTTCAAATCCACTCGCATGTAGCCTCAAATAGTTACATCAATAAACTTTGAAAAGCTAAAACAAATTCTTGCATTCCATTTAAAAACCTTTATACACATCCATTCTTTATACAAATGTACTTTCCAAAACATGTTCAAAGATATGCAATAGTTCTAAAAAAATATGCACAAGGCAAAATAAAAATGCCTACAGAGCAACACTCGATGAAGTTGACTACTTGCGAGGTGGAGTCCCTGCTATTGAAGCTCCTGAGCGTGCACCTGTGAGGTTTTATTTAAAAACAGAAAATAAAGGGTAAGCTAAACGAGCTTAGTGAGTATTATTGGTTTCCAATAAAAACATTTATACAAATATTAACCTCCATAAAAGAAAACAATTTCTTTTCTTTTCAAGTAATAACTAATGTTCTTACAAAACACATTCTTTTCTTTTCATAAGGTTAATACATATGTAAAAAAAAACATATAAATTTTTTAATGAGATCAAGTTCCACTTTTCTTGTAAAGTATACAACAATGGTAATCAATACTTTCATGAACTTTCTTTTTAAAACATAGCTGATCACTAATTTTCTTTGGCATATGGTACCCTTAGGTGTAAGACCTCGAAGTTGGTTCTTCATCGCTTACCCGTGCCTGGTTATCCTCTATATACCGATTGTTACGAAGCTAGTTTTGCATTGCTTACCCATAACAATGCTAGCACTGCATATAAATCAGTGGTTACGGAGCTAATGATACGTCACTTACTCGTAATAGTGCTAGAATAATATATACTCCATACGTGCAGAGGGTGACTCACACGACATATTGATAGACACAACACCACCCACGTTAGTGACAAACGCCCCCCAAACACTGCCATACATGTTAGGACGTACTCTGATCGACACAATCGTATGTATAAACACCTAATGGCGTATTATAGGCTAAGCCACAATTAATACTTGAGCGTGCCTCATTTCAATACCAATTGAAAACATATTCAAAATCCATTTCTATGCCAATTTAAAGCATATGCAAATTTCAATTCAATGCCAATTCAAAGCATGTGTACATCTCGTTAGTTTCCAAGTGCATTCAAAACTCAATTCAATGCTAAATCAAAGCATAAGGTTTTAAATCAAAGCATACGTAAACCTTATGAAGATTAACTTTTAAATTCAAGTAGTAGCACCAATGGAATTATTCATAAACATACTTTTTATAGTAAGGTAAAAACCATATTAACAAATCAATTTAAATACACACTTACTGTTTGTCGTTTATCGTTAACCACCCTCACGTGTTCGGTGCTTTTCCTTTATTAGTCCTAAGTTTACAGTGACGAGAAAACTTTATTGTCTTACTCAACTATGAGGGGGACCCCTAAAGGGTCTTAAAACTTGCCAAGTACATCTATAACTTATCACCTTGTTTTACAAATTTTATGACAAAGGGCTTAGACAAAATCTTAGCATTTATTAAGATAAAATTCTGTTTTCTTTTCATTCAACCATTAAACAATCATTGAACAACGTCCATGATTTATACATGCTATCTTCTTTCCATTTAAATAACGTACATAGTATATACATTCTGTTTTCCTTACATTGAACTATTTACAACATACATGCTACCATTGAACAACCATTAAGCCACATATATAACATCTATATGCTGCCAATTAATACCCATTGAATAACATACATAAGACATGGATATACATGTTGTTTTCCTCTCCATTTACCATATTGTTGTTCTCTTCATTTAACCATACAATCAGCTCAAGCATTCACGCAATTCATAAAGGAATTCATGTTTCCAGCTTAAGCATTCACATGACCAGCTAAAGAGGATGGACAAGAGTGATTTAGCATACCAAAATCAGGTGGTAACGTGTTGTCCATCTTTTCCCCACATGTAGTTGGCATTGGTGAAGGTGTTGTTCACAGTTGGAGGCTTAAACACCGTGCTGAATTTATTTCCTAAAGGTAATAAATTAGAAGATTAATGCATAAAGGGAGCAGCTGCAATTAATATCATCAATTCTAGTCCAAAGTATAAGTGAAACTTCGGTGGAATGAAGGTGGAACAGCTCCTCCATCATTCTTGTATAAGCTACACATTGTTGGAAGTTGTCTAACACGTTGCAAAGTTTAATTCCAATAGTTGTCCATTATTTTAACTCTCACCATGTTTGTTTAATTAAGCCATTAACTTCTTGTATCATCCACGACAATTCCTGTCTCCCACATATAACAAGTTGTTTTGATTTTTGTGTCACCAATACGTCCACACCATATATTGACCTCACTTGTAACGAATTTCATATCCCTCTGATCTACTCCTTCATAACCGTGGCAATATAAGATTTTCATGCATTCTTGTTCCAAAATAATGAGAACTTCTTCATGTACGTGACAACTGCCACTTAAGGCTCATTCATATGTACATGTATTATTTCTTATCCAAAATAATTAAGTGGCTTAAGAAAAATCTGTCCAATTTTGGTAGAAATTTCATATCCACTTAATAACTTGTTACACCAAAACATATTGACATATAAGTTGGATCGATTTACTTTAAGTATCTATAACTATGGTTGATTCTCTCACGCTTGGTTTACTTGGTTTATGTCCCTATGTTTTAGCCCGAAAGTACTTCCAATTTACTCCATGATAATTTAAAACAAGGTCAATCTTGATCTATCGTGAATCCACTCGATCAAATTTGTTTTTGGTTCATTTCTATACCAGTCAACTCCAATATTTTTTGACGATCATTTGACTTTTATACTTTTCTCAATTATTGTCAAATCATTCATGGTTAGGTCCCCAATTCACCTTTTAGCAAAATAAAATTTACATTCACCCGGAAATACTATTCACATGAAATGAAATTTTATAGACACATGAAAACAAAAATTTGCGGTTTTACAATCACCCCTCCTTATAAAAAATTTCGGCTTCGAAATTTAACCAAACGTATAATAAGATGTTCAAAATAAATGGGGATATAACACACGCATTTGGTGCTCGGGCTTCCATGTAGCTTCTTCTACTATGTGATTCCTCCACAACACTTTAACTAAAGGAATAATCTTATTACACAGAACCTGGTCTCTGTAGTCAATAATTTTCACCGGTTCTTCTTCGAAAGTCAAATCTTCCTTTAAATTTATTAGTTTCTCTATGATTACATGAGATGGATCAGCTAGATATTTGTGAAGCATAGACACATGGAAGACATTGTGAATCCTCATAAGTTCGTCTGGTAACTTCAATCGATACGCCACTGAAGATATCATTTCCATAACTTCATATGGTCCTATATAACATGGACTTAATTTACCACGTTTCCCAAATCTCAATATACCTTTCTAAGGGAAATCTTAAGAAATACCTTATCTCCAATTTCAAATGCAAGATCACTACGACGATTATCCGCATAGCTTTTTTGTCTATCCTAAGCTATCTTTAATCAGTCTTGAATAATCTGAACTTTATCTGTTATCACCTGAGCAAGTTTGGGACCTATCAATTTCCTTTCACCTACCTCATCCCAATATATTGGAGTTCTGCATTTTCTTTTATAAAGTGCCTCATAAGGAGCCATGCCAATGCTGGTATGATAACTATTATTGTAGGCAAACTCTATCAGTGGTAGGTGTGTGTCTCAACTCCCTTTGAACTCCATGACATAGGATCTAAGCATATCCTTAAGTGTCTGAATAGTTCTCTCTGACCGACCATCCGTCTGAGGGTGAAAGGCAGTGTTAAACTTCAAGCATGTACCTAAGGCTTTTTATAAGCTGGGCCAAAATCTTGATGTAAACCTAGGGCCACAGTCTGAGACAATAGAAATCGACATACCATGGAGTCTCACTATCTCATCCACATACAACTGGGGTAACTTATTTAAACGATAATCATTCTTAATTGGAAGGAAATTTGTGGAATTTATTAACCTGTCCACGATCACTCATATAGCATCATGCCCCTTCTGACTCTGTGGAAGTTCTACAATGAAATCCATAGTAATCTTCTCCCATTTCCATTATGGGATAGGGAGGGGCTACATTAATCCCGCAGGCTTCTGATGTTCTGCTTTTACTTGCTGATAAGTTAGACACTTAGAAACGAACTTTGCTATTTCCATTTTCATCCCTCTCCACCAATAGTACTGTTCTTTGAGAATGTGGTACATTTTTGTGCTACCCGGATGCATAACTTTAGTTGAGAAGTGAGCTTCCTCTAAGATCTATTTCTTTAATTCTTCTACATCCAGTACATATAATCATTGCCCCATACCACTGTACCATCTTCTTTGATAGTAAGATCCATTCTTTGCTCAATCTCAACTTCTGTCTTCAATTTCATCAACTGCAGATCTTGTTTTTATCTCTCTTTGATATGATCCACCAAGATGGGACGAATGTGAAAGGTAGCAATTATTGCTGCTGAATCTGTCATATCCAATTTCACTCCTAGAGACCTTATTTCTACAAGAAGTGGAAGATATATTGTCTTCAGTTGTGTTATCGAACTGGTAGGTCTCCTACTTAATCAACCACTACATTGGCTTTTCTTGGATGTTATTCTATCATACAATCATAATCTTTTATTAACTCCAACCACCACCTCTATCTCATGTTCAATTCCTTTTGAGTAAACAAATATTACAGAGTCTTATGTCCGTAAAAATCCTACAGGGAACAGTATACAAGTAATGCCTCTATATTCTCAATGCAAAAACTAATGCTGCCAATTCTAAATCATGGGTGGGATACTTTTGTTCATGCCTTTTCAATTGCCTAGAAGCTAGGCTACAACTTTATCCTTCAGCATAAGCACACACCCTAATCTTTGTCTCGAGGCATCAATATACACTACAAATTCATCAATCCCCGTTGGTAATGTGAGTGTAGCGGTTATTGTCAGCCTTTCTTTCAATTCATTGAAACTTCGCTGATAAGCATTTGACCACTCAAATTTCTCCTCTTTTTGTGTCAACTTGGTCAGTGGACTTGCTATTCTGGAAAATCCTTCAACGAATTTCCTATAACAGCCTGCCAATCCCAGAAAACTCTTAACTTTAGTCACAGTGGTGGGAGGTCTCCAATTAGTAACAACTTCAATCTTTTGGGGATCTATACTAAGTTCTTTAACTGAGATGACATGACCCAAGAAAGTAACCTTATCAAGCTAGAACTGGCACTTACTGAACTTAGCGTATAATTAGTGCTCTCGTAGGGTTTGAAGTACAATCCGAAGGTGTTCTGCATGATCCTCCTGACTTCTTGAGTACACCAATATGTCATCAATAAACACGATCACAAACTTATCTAGGTACTCTCGAAATACCCTATTCATCAAATCCATAAAAGCAGATGGTGCATTCGTTAATCCAAAGGGCATAACTAAAAATTCATAATGTCCGTACCTTGTCCTAAAGGCAGTTTTCAGAACATCTTCGCTGCGAACTTTTAACTGATGATAACCTGATCTTAGATCAATCTTTGAATACACCTTGGGTCCCTGTAGTTGATCGAACAAATCATCAATCCTCAGGAGCGGATATTGGTTGCAAACTGTCACTCTGTTCAGTTGCCTGTAGTCGATACACAACCTTAAACTCCCATCCTTCTTTTTAAAGAATAAGACTGGAGCCCCCATGGAGAAGTGCTGGGTCTCACAAAACCCTTATCTAACAACTCCTCCATTTGCATTTTCAATTCCTTTAACTCGCTGGAGCCAATCTGCACAAAGTAATTGAAATCAGTTGGATTTCTGGAGGTATATCTTTCTCAAACTCTATTACCCTATCTAGGGGTAATCCTGGAAGATCCTCTAGAAATACGTCGAGAAACTCCTTAACCACCGAAATATCTCCAAGTTGAATCTCATTATTATTCTGTTTAATCATATAAGCCAGATATCCTTGGCATCTTTTATGAAGTATTCTATTAGCTATCATAGAAGTCATGATACTAGTGGAAAGAACTTTCTGTAATCCACAAAATATCACCTCTAGTTTCCTAACCTCCTTTTCAAAACAGTCCATCACTGCATGATGTGTGGATAACCAATCCATTCCGAGAATAACATCAAAATCTCGGATATCCAATAAGATAAGGTTTGCTGGGAATTCCTTACCTCCAATCAATATTTTACTATCTACGAACACTCTTTCAGCGAAGAGTAAGTTCCCAGCTGGAATGGAAACTACTACCCCAACGTCTAATAACTGAGGCTCAATACTAAATTTTGCAAAAAAATCTACAGACATGAAAGAATGTGTAGCACCATGATCTATTAAAGCATATGCATCATGATAAAAAATAGTAATCATATCGATGACTACCTCTGGTGTGGCATCGGCCTCCTACTGAGTGACTGCAAAAACTCGGGCTTATGTATAAGGTCTACCTACCTGTCCTATAGGGGCTGCTCCCCTACCCCCAGAACCTCTGCCAGATCCAGTAAAACACGACCCTCTAGTTTGAGAACCTTGGTCGCCCTATCTGTAACCCCCTCTAGCTTGTGGAGGTGCTGAAGATCCAGCCACTGACTTCTCTGTAGTGACTAGCTGCGGACAATCTCTGATGAAATGACCCTCCTGACCATAATGGAAGCAACTTGTCATATTCATCCGACAATCACGTAAATGTCTTTTTCTACAAGTAACACATTCTGGCACTGGGGTCCTACTATCACTGGAGTTTCTGGGCCTAGTGGGTGACCCAAAAGATCATCGGTTGGATAATCCACCTCTATTAAACATCCTGCCACCACTCCATCTTGACTTATTTTTCTTGACCGATCCCTGTGATGAACTAACTGGTGCATTGTGCTTTTATTCCGATCTTGAACTCTAGGGGATTGTTGTTGCATTTCTCTCCACTTTTATTGCAGCTTCAACTAATTCCCCGTAGTGTGTCTATGAAGCTAATGATAGGTGAATCCATACTCTAGGACTCAATCCTGTAGTAAACCTTTTGCACTTTTGCTCTTCACTATCAGTAATAAACAAAACATTTCTGACAAGTTCTGAAAATCTCTTCTCATAATCTGTCACTGATGTCGAACCTTGCTCTAGACGGAAGAATTCCTTTACCTTTGCATCCCTATAACTTTATGGGTAGAATCTGTCTGTGAACTCTCTCTGAAATTCTACCCAAGATATCTCATTTGGATGTCGTCTCTCAATAGTTTCCCACCAATCTTTAGCCTTGTCGTAGAGGAAAAAGGTGGAGAACACAACTCTCTGCTCATTTGTGCATCCGACAACTTTGTATATCTTCGTAACCCAATCTAACCATCTGAGTGCACTCTCGGAATCTCCACTCCCATCAAAAGTCTTGGCGCCTAATTTACAGACGCGCTCAATTGAGCATACAGAAGCTTCCATACTTTCACAAGATTATCGCATCGCTGCAGCAAGAATCTGAGCCATATGTTCCGCATTAAAACTCACTCCGAATGGTTTTGCTTGCCCTAACGATTGGGACTGTGGTTGGTTCATGAAGGCACTTGCTGACTCTAGAATTTGGTCATCCTCCCGTTCTGAATTTGACTTAGGTGTAGGAGCCATTGGAATGGCTCTCCTGGGATGTCCACGGCCTCGTCTGTGCATCGTACTGTGTATTAAACAAAAATGCAAATGTGTAAAGCTTTTAGTTTATGAAATCATATGCATGTAAATCACAACATTTTATTGGTCACCTCACTTTTAAAACAAAGTAAAAACCTTACAGCATAAAAGAGCAACCCATTTTTAAAAGTTAGGCTCTGATACCAACAATGACAGGCCCAAAGTTATGAATACCGTACCGGGCTCGGTACCAGATTGAGCTCTAGAATAGAATTATACCGGTACCGGTCAGTATCGAGTACCGTTTCGAGAAATTTTTTAAATTTATGAAATAGTCCCTAAAATTTTTAAAAATTACAAAATAGTCCATATTTATATATTATACAGTTGTACTGTATACTTTACTAGTTTACTGTTTACATCAACCATACTTTAAAAATCTTAATAATAAATAATAATGACAATTAATATGAAATAATTTCCAACAATTTCCAATTTCACACAATCACAAAACATACATCAACAATTTCTATTTTTATCAATTTTCAATTCCACACAATCACAAAACATACATTAATAACTTCCTTTTTAATCAATTTCTAACAATATCCAATTTCACACAATCACAAAACATACATTAACAACTTCCATTTTAATCATCAACAATAATTCATTTTATTATAAAACCAATATTTAATTTGGAAAAAATCATGTGAGAGTACAAAAATTATATGTATGTTATTTATAGTATCATATATTTCAAATTAAGAGTTACAAAATTTTAAATTTGATTCTAAGGATCTTAACTCTTAACAATAGCCCTTTTGTATTGCCAACCGAAGTACCAAACCAATACAAGTTCAATTTCTACATTTGTTGATTTAAAAAGGATTTTTCATTATATTCTAATTTTGTGCCTTAAATTATAATTTTTTCTGGTCAACTTTCGAGGTAAACCGTAAACATGTTTCATTATGTTATAAATTTATGCCCTTAATTTATAATTTACAACTTTATATAATCAAAACCAAATTGC
>JAOQMQ010000005.1:14617532-14636351 GCA_027563845.1 Erythroxylum subrotundum | reverse complement strand
TTAGTTTGACTCTGCTTCGTCTTAGAACAATAGAAACTAAGATGAAGCAGAGTCAAACTAAGACGAAGCAAAAGTCAAACTAAGACGATAGAAACTAAGATGATAGAAACTAAGACGATAGAAACTAAGACGAAGCCGAGTCAAACTAAGACGATAGAAAAGTCAAACTAAGACGAAGCAGAGTCAAACTAAGACGATAGAAACTAAGACGAAGCAGAGTCAAACAAAGACGAAGCAAAAGTCAAACTAAGATGATAGAAACTACGATGAAGTGGAGAAGGAACTTCACCTGTGAGCAATGAGCAATAATCACGCCTTGCATAAGAGAGAGGAGAAACAAATATTATCCGTCATATTAAATGGATGGAGTGGATGGACTGCGTGGTCGTCCATCCACTCGTCCTTAGTATATATATACTTAACGAGCACCTCCATCGCTTCTTAATAGCTTAAGGCTTATTTGGTTACACTTTTATTTTTCTTTTATAATTTATAGTTTTTGTTTTGTTTTCTATTTTTCTTTTAAAAAAAGAAACTTGTTTGGTTGTTAATATCAGCGTAGTTATATTTTTATTACTGATGATAATTATATATTATATAAAACTTAAAGAAAATTATTTTTAATTAATTAATTTATTTTAATCTCTTATATAATGTTTATTAATAAATTTTAATAAAATTATTTTATATTTTATTTGAAATTTATATATTTTGAAGATATTTTAAATTTAATCATATTTATTAATAATTATTAAATTAATTATATTTAATTTAATTACAAAAATTGAATAACATTACATTAAATTAAACTAAATTATTCATAGTTTTAATCAATAAATTAGTATATTAAATAATTAAATAATATATATTTAATTGATAGTAAATTAGATTGTAAAAAATAGAAACAGAAAGTAAAAATCACTTTTTGTATTTTTATAAATTTTAAAAATTGAAAGAAATTGAAACAAAAAAAGAAATAAAAACTCAAATAAATAATTTTTATTTTACTAAAATTTAAAATAAAAATAGAAAAATACAAATATAAATAAAAACATAGTTAATTAGATTTTCCTTGCATGTGCTACAATCATCAGAGTATGGCTTGCTTGTATTTTTTCATTTCATCTATATAATATTTCAGACTTACCTTCAATAAAGATCGAGCATTTTCGATCGGAATTAATTAACCAAATCTAAGTTTTGATCTCATTTTCTTAAATTAGCCCAAGAAAGCCCATATAGCGTTTTCGTGGGCCGCGCGAACCCATGATTTAGTTGTGATGTGGTCAAAAAGAACACGGTAGAAATTTGACAGGTTTTTCTTTTTCTTTTTCCTCGGTGAATTGGTTTCTAGAAAGAACACATTTGAAACTTACGTGTTTTTCTTTTCGGTGAATTGCTTGCCAAGTTTTGGTGCCATTCTCCTCTTCATTCCCAGCAAAATGGCTCCAAAAAAGAAGCCTCAAAAGCAAAAGAACAAGTCTCAATCCTCCTCCTCATCTTCTCCTGCAGTTCCACGCCTCCAGATTTCGGCCGAGAATGAGAACCGCCTCCGCAGGCTTTTGCTCAACTCCGATCGCTCCACTCAGCCGCCCTCATCTCTTGCTCCGGTCAGAGATTCTCTCTCTAAAGCCCAGAAGGCCAAGAAGCTCACCACTATTTACGAGAAACTTTCTTGTGAGGGCTTCTCTAATCATCACATTGAACTTGCTCTTACTTCTCTGAAGGTTTCTGCTTTTGCATTTTTATTTTTTATTCTTAATTTCCATAGTAGAAATGTTCTTTTTCAAATAAAATCATCTTTGACTGTATAGGAGAATGCAACATTTGAGAGTGCTTTGGATTGGCTATGCTTAAATTTGCCAGGAAATGAGCTTCCCTTGAAGTTCTCTAGTGGAACTTCTTTGAATGAGGAAGGAGGTTTGCCCCAATTCTCGCTATGATTGTAGGATCTCTATTCTTTGCGATCAAGAGTAGTTGATTATTGTCATGAAAACATGTAGGTACTGTTGGGGTGGTATTGGCGGGGCACAAAGGCAGGATTGCTTCGGTGGACTTGCCTAGCAAAGTTGGGGAGGTGGAAGAAGAAATGCCTTTTCCTGTTAGAATCAAGGGGCAGCAGCAGCAAGATGATCAAACTCTCGATGCTCACCACCCATCTCAATCAGATTGGATTAGGCAATATGTACTACTACAACAACAACAGGAAGAGGTATTGCAAATTATCTAGCGCATCCCCAAAATATTCTTTTACTTGGTCATCATTAATTGCTTCACAAGCTTAGTCATAAGATGAAATGAAGAAAAAGAAAAGCAATCACCATAGGGGAAGCAACAAAGTAAACATTGTGAGGCATCTACTTGATGGAACTCTATAAACCTCCGAAGTTTTCTCCAAAACTTCTGCTATTAACTTTCCTATATACTAGGAAGTTGAATTAGTTTAAGAATAGAAATGGCTGTACCTAGAACAAATCTTCATGCTTTGATCATCATTATCAAGATATCTAGTAGTCCTAGCTATTATAATGTATGGTCGAAGATGATTTTGTTCACTAATTAATTTTCCAGATATGAAATAGTTAACCTTTTATGAGGTTTTGTTCAAGCCCTCCACCTTATATAGGGGACCTTTCCAGTGCCAATTATTATACCAAAAAGACATGGTTTCTCCATTCCCAATCTTGTGGAACACCTGATTCTGCATCCATTGTTTGGTCTCTAGAATTTCTTTGAAAGTGCTTGACATATCCTGCCTTGATTGTAGGTAGGGTGGCAGAACTAGCCTGGCCTGATTTTGGCCCGGTTTGAACGCCCTCCTTCAAAAACGACGTCGTTTCGTTTTTTATTTTTTCTTAAAATTATATATATGAAGGGTTGGGTTTGGCCTAGCGATGGGCATGAGCAGCCTGGACCCGGTCCGACCCATTGACATCCCCTAATTGTAGGATCCATATATTCTTGTGCTTAATGAATACATTGTGTATCCATTTCACCCATAAATCTTCCTTTTTGTAGCACAACCACCACAAATTTTGCCCCCTACTCACCCTATGATTCATCCTTGTAGAATGGATGTCCAATCTTCCCTGTTGCTTAAGTCTACAAATTTTGTCCCAACTGATCTTCGCTTTGCTTCTGCTTTGGTTTGAGCTGTTCCATAAGAAATCCCCAAGTCTCCTATCGATTTCCTTAAGGATACTTTTGGAGATGGATAAATGGTTGATCCAATAAGTGGTAAGCTTGCTCAGTATTGTCTGAATTTGTTGTAGCCTATCTCTATAGCTAAGGAACTGATTGCTCCATTGGTTGATTCTGCCATGAATTAAGTCCAACAAAGGTTTACAATCCACAACACTGATTCTTCCTTGAGAAATTGGTACCCCCAAGTATTTGAAAGGTAGTTGCCCTTGTGTTAAGCCTATCTCAATAGCTGTGGAAGCTACCTCTCTACTTGAGTTGCAAGATAAGTAGAAACAACTCTTCAGAGGGTTGCTTCTTAAACCTGAAATCTCTTGGAATTCCTTCATTGCTTGCATGATTATAACAATTGAGTTTTTCTCAGCCTTGCAAAACAATAGAAGGTCATCTGCAAAAGCTAGGTGTGTGAGCTTCATACCATTACATCTTCCATGGAATTGGAACTTTGGATGTCGCCGTATGGTATTCACAAGGAGAGTTGACAAAACCTCCATGCATAGGACAAACAGGTAAGGGGATAATGGATCCCTTTGACTCAAGCCCCTCCTTGCTTTGATCATGTTTGTAGGTTCCCCATCCACCAAGATTGCCATAGAAGCAGTGATTACACATTCCTCAACCCATTTTCTAATCAGAGGAGGATAGTCGGCTGCCTTCAATATGTTAAAAAGAAAGCTCCAATTGATTGAGTCATAGGCCTTTGCAAGGTCTATCTTTATGGTGCAATTCCTCATTCTCCTCTTAAAGTGATATCCTCAAACAGTTCCTAGCATAGTAGGATATTTGTTCCCACTGATCTCCCCTTGATGAAAGCATTCTGTTCAGGGCTGATTAACTTCTCTAGGCACGCTCTTAGTCTATTTGCTAGGATCTTCGTGATGGTTTTATAAAGAAAATTATAGCAAGCTATGGGCCTGAATTGTTCCATCTTCCTTGCATTACTCTGTTTGGGAATAAGGCAGATAAACGTTTTATTCCATTCCTTGAGGATTGTTCCTCTCTTATAGAACTCGTCCACTGTTGCTACCACTTCTCCTACAATATTCCATTGTTTTTGAAAGAATCTCCCATTATAACCATCCGTTCTTGGGGCTTTGTCAGGGTTCATTGAAAAAATAGCATTCTTGATTTCTTCCCTTGTTACTTCTCTTACCAATGCCACCTTGTCGTCTTCATCAAGTTGTTTAAGCCCTGCTAGAACCTCTGCGAGTATATCTCTTACTGGCATTATAGTCCCTAATTGCCAAGTAAAGTACTCTAAGGCAATCCTCTTCTTACTTTCAATTTCCTCATGGATTCGCCCCGTGTCATCTTCCAGCATTCGGATATAAGTCTTATTCCTCCTAGCTGAATTGAGCTTATAAGGATGCTTTTGTGGGTAGAATTTATCAAAGGAGAGGGAAGAAGTTGGGTAACGACTGATAAGCTGGAGAAGGCTGGAGAATTTAGTTAGACAGGAGAAATAATAGAAGATTAGATTAGGATAGTATTTGGATAAGGATAGTTAGCTTTTGAAAGATCCTTTCTAGTTTTTTGTTTCTTAATAGAGTTCTACTATAATAGGAGTCCTAGTTAGATGGATTGTTATTTCCCTTTTCTGCCTATATAACAGCAGAATTATCAATGAATAAAGGTATCAAAATCATTAAAAAAAAGTTACTTTATCTGTAATTTATTCAGCTAGCTCTGTCAAGAGCTAGCTAACCTTCATTCAACGTTAGTTCTTCCTCCAAAGGGAAGAACACCAATAAGGGAAGGAAGGTGGATTTCTCTCTTAATCGTCTAGTGACGAGATCATATAGTAGGGCCCTTACCAAAATACTTAGTACATCTCTCACCCTCCTACATCTAGAACATTCGAGATTTCTGCCTTAATACAATATTGGTACTATTCAGCAGTTGATTATATTTTCCCACCAATGTAGCTTCCTGTGTTCTTAGTTGCAAATCTTCTGGTCTATAAGGTCAAACAATTCTTCCCTATAACTTATAGCATTTTTAGCTAGGGGCTAGCATATAGTATTTGGCTTATAGAAGTTGATGGACTTGGCTTAGGGTCTCATGTTTCTCTTCATTAGGTCATTTAAGTTTTATATTTTGTCAAAAAGAAGAAAAGGGGAAAACATACTTGAAGTAAGAATCACATGGGATAGAGTTGGTGGTTTATATTTTTTAGAAAGGTATATCGAGAGAAAAGATGAAAGAAGTCTTACCAACTCTCAGCAATTTGAAATTTAGTGATGTTTAGATTCTAGTTGATCAAGAAATGTTCTTTTGGCCTATCAAGAGTTGATAGAGGAATTTAACAATATCTATCAGATGTTAAAAGCCGCTATATATTTGTTTTCAACTCAAACTTGTGAATTCTTGCATTTTGAAACCTTTTAAAAGTCCTAAAATCTTTCAACAGATACCAACAGTTATACCAAACAACTTTTTTTATCTCGCTTTTTAAGGATAACTACGTGCATTCCTTCCATTTCTACATATTCATATTCAAATTAATTTTGAGACTGTGATATTGTGATAACATATACATTCAAGGTCTTGCTTATTTTAATTGGCCCTCCTTCATTTGCTTAATCTATTTCTTGAATTTGGTCACTTGTCACTATGCATGGAGGAGCCACCTTAAACATGACCTACTCCTCGCAATTGATTTTATTACAATCTTGAATAGGTTTTGAGTCTAGCTTATTAAATTCAATTATTTGTTGTCATCCTAACCAAGTATATATTCACAATACTTTTGTAGGAGGCATCCAATAGTTGGGAGGATGATGAAGATGATAGAAGTTTATCCAGAAAGGTATTATCATTTCCTCTCATTCTTTTGTATCTAGTTCAACCTTTTTGGTTAGGAACACCTCAAATATAAGTCAAGTATCCTTTTTCTTTTCTTTCCTTCAGCAAAAAATAATTTTTAGTGTAAGGTATGGTTAGCTTGTGGTTTGCAACTTAGCATAACAAATTTATATGTAGGGGTTGTTAGAAAATTACATATGATTCAAGTCGTCCTCTTGGATGCTCATTGATATGGTTTCAATTAGAAATTATGGCTTTTCGCTTTTAGTGTGATTGCTACATTGCTGGTTTAACTTGTTTTGTGTTGAAATATTGTTGCTATTTATTTAAAGCTAAATGATTGCTTGATATAGTTAAGGCTTATTGATAGTTATCTTTGCTTATATTTTGTTTTTGGATTGTGTCTAATTATGCTAATACATATTAAGTTATACTGCTTGTTGCTACCTTGCATTTGAAGTTGGTGTTTTCATGTTTCCTTTGTTACTAATAGGGTCCTGAAGCAAGGCCTTACGATATTATTGCCAAAGAGTACCATGCTGCGCGACTAGATGCTGCAAAAGCCAAAGAAGGTGGGGACAAAAAAAGGCAAGAACAAGCAAGTCGTCTTATTCGCAAACTCAAGAAAGAATTATCGGATAGAGGTCAAATCCACTTTCTTATATTCTACATGTTAATCATTGTACTAGAGCCTTGCAATTAATGTTATTGCGTTGATTAAGCAGGATTCTCTGATAACATCTTGGCGAGTGATTTTGAACATGAGCGTGCTTCTGTTTGTGAGTCTGAGGACAAATACAAGGGAAAAATGTGTTGTGAACGTATTGGAGCTCCAGCATCATCTGATGCAGAAGCTGTCTCTGACTTTGTTTTGTTTGCTGAAGAATCAAAAGCTTACAGAAATGATGTTGAGTGTTCAAGCACTATGGAGTATGCAAACAATCCTAATCCCTCTAATATGCCTGTAGAAGAGAAAGTTGTTCTGGAAAAAGAGTTAGCAGATATGGAGCTTGGTGATTTTTTCTTAGAAGATAGATCAGAGGAGACCTTACCAGTTGAATTGTTGGACTTGCAGAGGAAGGAAAAGATGAAAGAATTAAGTGGTGGGAAAAATTTAGATAAATTAGATGGCATTTGGAAGAAGGTAGATATATTCTACATGTATCACATAGTTTGTTTGCTAAAAATTGCTTTTTTCTTTGTATTATATGATACTTTTTCAAATATAAAATTGTTATCTTTTATTATTGATGTCCCTGTAGAATACATCTCAAGCAATAAACTTAGTTATCTAGTTTTTCTTTCAACAAATTCTGGACATCACACCTTGTGATACTGACTTTTTTGGTTTTCTACTTGTTCTTGTGGAAAAACTGTATAGTTAGGAGACTATTTTAGGAAAATATATTGTAACAGATTGTATCCTTAAGTTAGGATATTATTGGTCAAGATTCTGATAAGATACTCCATGTTTTATGGGTATCTGCCATATCTGGATTCTAGGTTTTTGTATATATATATAGCTAGTAGTGTTGTAACAAAAACAAAGAGGAAATACACTTTCTGTTTAATTACTGACAGTTCTCAATAAATCTGAATATGCATTGTTTTATTCGTAGTTTCCTTCATCTTTCTTAGTGATGAGTAAGCAAACTTATGCTTTCAATATACATGTTTTATATATTTAACTCCTCTTATCCACTTGCATGGTACTTACATGTGTTCCAGTTGTGTTCTTTATGATTTTTCTAAGTTATTTAAATGTTGATAGGGGGACCCGCAAAGGATTCCTAAAGCTGTTCTCCAACAATTATGCCAAAAATCAGGTTGGGAAGCTCCAAAGTTTAGTAAAATTCTTGAGAAAGGGAGGGGTTTCTCTTATACTATTAGCATTTTACGTAAAGCTAGTGGTAGGGGCAAGAGCAGAAAAGCTGGTGGACTGGTCACTATTCAGCTTCCTGACCAAGATGAGACATTTGTGTCTGCTGAGGTATTTGTTTACTAATTTACCTTCAAGATGGTTGTGGTGTTGTTTTAACTCGATGGTCTCCATATTTTTGCAAAAGGAAGGTTTGAGAGAAAAACTGAATCTGGTAATGGTTAGAAATTTGACTTGGAAGCATCTTTAAAATATGCTTTCTTTTTAGGATTTAGGCCACTTTGAAATCCAATTTTTTTTCTTCTTATCTAATCTAATTTTATTTGTATCTCCAATCTTCTAATTTGCAAGTAGTGCTAGGAGTGACATGCTAAATTTCTTAACATAATGAGAAGTTGCCTCTGCAAAATTCTCTTGAATTACGATAATTGGTCAAAATTGCTAATCTAATTGTAAATCCATTTGAACTAGTAATGCTGAAATTCAATTGAGGGTTTCGATATGCTTTTTTATTTTTTTTGTAATCTTGATTTCCTCTTCCCAAGCTACATGATTCTTCATTCTGTTGCTTTATTCTTGTGTCCAAGTGACGAGATGCTTCTTGCTCAAAGTTGAACAGTTTTCCAAGGAGAGAATACATATTTATTAGGGTATTTGGTGATAAGTGTTTGTATTATAAACAAAAAGATATAAAAGATAGTGAAAGAAGTGAAAATTAATCATTCGTATGCTGGAAACCTATTTGAATTGCAGGACGCACAGAACAAGGTTGCAGCATTTGCCCTTATTGAACTATTCCCTGATCTTCCGATCCATGTAGTTATTACTGAACCATATGCTTCTCTTGTCCTCCAATGGAAACAAGGTAATTCCCTTACGTCTGAGTTCTATTGAGTGATGGATGCGTGTTCATTCATTGCTTGGTTTGCCTATTGTGGCAATTATTAAAGATCCCTCAATTCAGTTTGTTAGTTTACGTGCCCAATTGAATTTGTGGTTAGAATTGATGTTAGAGCAAGTTCTTTTATTTTCCCTTTTCTCCTTTTGCACCAATTTTTGGTTATAATTGTTGTTCTTCACTTTTCTAATATCTAACATTTCTTATAGGGGCATCATCAAGCAAAGTGGACGATAGTTTAGAGAGTCAAAGAGCTGGCTTCGTGGATTGGCTGTTGAATGCAGGAAGTTCTACTCCAGTAACTGATGTTGAAGCCTCAAATGGTTCCTCAAAAACATTAAGAAGCTCTCATGTTGAAGAATTTAGTAATTCGATTGTCATTGGTGCTGATCCAATTACTGAAAGTATGTAGTTCCACGCCTATTGATTGTGTTGTCTTCGAACTTATGGCTCATTTACTTATTGTTTACATGTGGTAATGGAGTTTTGTGGAAAAAAAGTGACTTTCATATTTTTTTTCCTCTTCTGTTTAGGTTACATATAAATAGGAGTACAATAGTATCTATACTAGGAAAGAATTCTACACAATTCAAATATCTTAATTATCACCTAATTTATTTACTTTGACTAGATTTCCCCTAATTTCTCTCCCAATCTGTTAGGAACAGATTTCCTCCTAATTAGCAGCCCCTTGATTCTGCTGCCGCTGATTTCTCCTTCTCAACAAGTTCTTTTGGAAATAATTTTTTTTCATATTTTACTTATTCATACTAAAATAATATAAGCAAGTATGATCTCTTTGTTTTGATTCTCTCTTGTAAGACTTTCTTTAACTTCTTGTAGTTTTGATGACATTTATTAAGTCACTTACTAATGACTTGATGCTTACCCACTTGAATATACTCTCAAGTTTTGTGACTCCAAGGAATGCTTGAAATTTTTTGAAAGCTATGGAAGTTTAAAATTGAAATTCTAGTGACTAATTTCCTTGTTGATTATTGTGTGATATGACAGGAGTAAACTACAGAAGGAATTTGGAAAGTACTTATTTGAGACACGAGCAAGAGAAAAAACATAAAATTCCAAAGTACAAGGTTGGTGGCAAATGAAAATTCATATGGTAGTGATTTCTTTTCATTTTCACTACAGGAGCTTAAGGGAAGTTTTAAAAAGGAAGGTTCATATGATTTACTGTTTTAAGAGTCCATTGGTCTTATCCTAGTAGTTTGAGCCTTTGGAGGAAATAGTTAATTAGGAGAAACATATTATTCCTGGAGTTATGAGATCTGCTCATTTTTCTCTATTATTTCTACAAATATGAGGTTACTTTATCCCTTTTCTTGTCGTTCTTGCATAAATTAATGTAAATGAAGTATACTGGTTTATAAATTAATGTAAATGAAGTATACTGGTTTAAAGTGTTGTGTATTGTTATTGCTATACTTGTAATGTATTATGGTTGTTATACTAGGGTAGTTGCACTTACATTCCACTTATGCATTAGTTATGTGCACTTCTTCAGGAAATTCTTACAAGTAGGACTTCTCTACCAATTTATGGACTAAAAGATGACATATTGAAAACACTCAGAGAGAATGACGTTGTTGTTGTTTGTGGAGAAACAGGTTCTGGAAAGACCACTCAGGTCTGTATTTCTGCCCTTTTATCAGTCTTACATTTCAATTGTATAGGATTCTATAGGGACAGTAAACTCCGCTTGTTCTGTTGTGCTTTTCTTTATTTGATAATTTGCCTTTTCTATGAACAATTGCAAGTTTCTCGTCTTGTCCTTCCAACTGACATAGCCATGCAGCCTGTTTTTAAACTGAAATTTCTTGCAGGTACCACAATTTATATTGGATGACATGATTGAATCTGGAAGTGGTGGATTTTGCAATATCATATGCACTCAACCTAGGAGAATAGCGGTGAGTACTGCTTCTGTCCAGGTTCAACGTTTTGTACTTTTTATGCACACTAAAAGGAGCTAGTCTAGATAGACTTCGTTACCTGATTTATTGGGCTATATTGATGTCATGTTAGGTTGGATTTAGGCCATTTTAAGGGAGTTATATTTATGTCATGTTAGGTTGGATTTAAGCCTTTTAAGGTAGTTATAAAGTTTGAGAAGTTTAATTTCAAACTTATTTTCTGATGTATATGAAATTCTAGTTGCGTGAGGGGTTTTATGATCTTAATGTTCTTAGACTTCAAATTCTCGTATCCCAATTATCACTTGGTCATTGTCAACCTGATTTATTCCTTTCCATGAAAGAACTCCAAAATGTTACCCTAAATCATTCGAAGCATGGGTTAGAGGGAGCATGGGTGATGGAAAGTGGCTTAAAGTTTATGAAAGGAGCAAGAAAGGATAGATAACTGAACCCCAAGCCTTAATTTGGTGGAATGTAGAAGATTGAGATTTGTGAGCACCGCTATTTATGTTGCTGTTCACATGAACAGTGATAAAGGGGCTAATAAGTAATTTGTTGAATTTTTTGTGCTGGTTTTCCTTATTATAAAGGGGTTTGAGAAAAGTTATTTCCTGTTTTTATACTTTGCTTAGAACTCAAGTTTGTAAGGGAGTAAAGAATCCCAATTAGAGTATAATTCAATTTCCATTTGAGAAATTTAGATGGGATCCTTAATCTTTTATGTTAGGGTTCTACGATCTTTACTAACTAGATATGTTTCAACATTTCAATTAATAATAGAGTGATTTTGTTGCAAGTTAGCAACAACAAATAGTCCATTGGACAAAGGGAAATGTGTTCGGATAGTCCCTTTTGACCAATTCTACAAGAGATTCACTCATGGGAAAAAGAGGAAGATAGAAAAGTTGATAAATTTATTTTTGAATTTGAATAAATAAAAATTGTTTTTATTTCTTTTTAAACTTAAGATTTTATAGCCTCAATCAAGAAGTTGTTGGGAAGTGTTAGGTCTATCGAGGAGTCTATTTAAGCTTTTCAAAGCTGGAAATATAGGAAGCAAAATTTTACATTGATAATTCCTTTCTTTAAGAGATCGAAGGGCTCTCTCTAATGAGCCCGTTCTTCCTAACTTACCAAAGTAGGTCATAAAGGAAGAAAAACCCTTTAAAACATCCAATTTGATATTGTTTTGCAGGGTCTATAACCACAAATCAATCTAGGGACTATAACTATTTGGTATCAGAGCCACTAGTTATGGGAGAACAATGTACCTTACAACACTAGTTAGAAGCCTTTATGGCTATGTACTAGGAGGATTGAGCCAAGACATAGTAGAAAGAGAACAGGAAAAGGTAGCTAGCAAGGCTAGTCAAAATGTTGTGACGACTTAATTGGAAGAACTGTCTCACAACCTAGCTGCAAATCTTGGGAAAGGTAAAATCATCACAATCACTAAGGTCCATGACCTTGAATGGTAAATCAAGAAGGGAAATTTGGTTCCTAAGTTTTCAAAACTTGATTCCCCCTTTTGATGGCTCTACTGATCCCTTAGGATGGCTAAGTTGGTGTGAACACTTATTCCATCATCAACGAACACCAAAGGAAGAAAACATACATCTAGCTTTCTTCCACCTTGAAAGCAATGCCCAATTGTGGTTTATCAAGCTAGAGATGGACCAACCTCTCATGTCATGGTAGAATTTCGAAACCAATTGTAATTTGTGATTTGGCCTCCCATTTTCAACAAGAAACTAGTACTGATGATGAATACAATAGGCAATTTGAGCAACTGGCAGCTCAGGTTAGTACTTTCTCTCAAGAATAGGATGTCGAAATTTTCATTAGTAGGTTAAGGGAAGCCATTGCTATAGAAGTAGAGTTGTAGAATCCTCAACACCTTACTAGTGCAATGAGTTTGGCCAGACTATATGAAAAGCGGGGTAATCCCTAGAGCGTTGAATCTGTATGAAAGGTTGCTATAAGGGGGAAATTAGCGAACTCCTTCTATCAAAAGGTTGAACCGAGCAAAGATGGAAGAGTTGCATGCCAAGGGATTGTGTTTCAATTGTGATGAGCAGTACAAATTGGGACATCAATGCAAAAAATTGTTTTGGTTGGATGGTATTGATGAAGAAGAGGAGATGGGATAAGAAGTCAAGAACCAACAATATCATTTCATGCTATAATAGGAATGCACAAATTTAGGCCATGCGAATGGAGAATTTTTCAATAGTAAGCATTTACTTATTTTAATTGACTATGGGAGCACTCACAACTTTGTGGATGTTGCATTGGTGGAACAATTGAAACTTCGCATGGAACCTAGGGCTGAATTGTGGGTCACGATGGCTAATGGAGAAAAGTTATGTTGTCATGGCATATGTTTTTTTGCTGCCCACAAGGTTAGGGACTCAACTTTTTCTATTCAAATTTATATATGTTGCCTCTTTGTGAATATGGTGAAGTGTTGGGAGTTAATTGGCTTAGAATGCTCGACCATATTTTTTGGGATTTTGTTGATATGGAAATGAGATTTAATTGCAAAATCAAGAAGTAGGGTTGAATGGTAGTAAGGACTCCTCCACCAACACAATTGCTTCCTTGTCCACTTCTTCTTTAGAATCGGGTAAAGAGATAGAACTCCAAAGAGTCCTTAATGAGTGCCACTTCGTATTTAATATGCCACAGGGCCTGCCCCCATATAAAAGTTGTGACTATCGTATAACTCTAAATCTAAGATTGGGTCCATTGATACATGCCCCTAATGTTACCCACATATCCAAAAAAAATGAAGTAGGAAAGCAATGCGATGAGATGCTCAACCAAGGAATTCTTCGACCTAGTCAGTCCCCTTTCGCTTCTCTTATTTTCTCGGTGAAGAAGGCTGATAATTCATGGAGATTTTGTATTGACTACCAAGCACTAAATTTCCATATGATGAAGGACAACATACTAGTGATTGATGAATTATCGGAAGAATTACATGGGGCTTGTTACTTCTCAAAGTCGGACTTGGGTATCATTAATTCAGAATGAGAGAGATAAATGTGCAGAAGATAACTTTTCGCACCATCATGGCCACTTCAAATTTTCGATCATGCCCTTTAGTCTCTCTAATGCCCATCCCCTTTTCAAGGCCTCATGAATTATATATTCAGGTAGTGCCTGAGGAAGATTGTATTGGTTTTCTTTGATGACATTTTAATTTGTAGTTGTATGTGAGCAAAACATATTCAACACCTTCATCTAGTCTTCACATTGCTAAAACAACACTATTTATATCTAAAACAGTCTAACAGCTCATATGGGCGGATGCAAATTTTCTATTTGGGCCATTTAATTTCCTCCCAAGAAGTTGCAACTGCCCACAAAAATTTACAGCCATGATTCAATGGTCGAAACTAGGTATTGTTCATGCTTTACAAGGATTTTTGGGTCTCAAGGGCTATTATAAGAAATTTGTTAGCAATTACAGAACCTTTGCATCTCCTTTGATGACCATGTTAAGAAAAATTCTTTTTCCTCAAATACAGAGTCCTCAAAAGCATTTGAAGCTTTAAAACTTGTAGTTAGATCAATCCTAGTATTGGCTCTTCCTTACTTCAACAAGGTTTTTATAGGCGAATGTGATGCCTCTGACTCGGGCGTTGTGGTTGTTCTCCAACAAGAAAGTCGGACCATTGGAGGTCATATCTATTGGGTTCAATTTCATTTGCTAACTTGACCCTTTTTCATAAGCGAGCAAATGTTTATGCTGTTTAGGAAAGGGGCAACTGAATACTCCGATAATACTAGCTTCCACACATCTTTAAAATCCACACTTTTTGAGATAGTTTATGGTTGTCCTTCACCAAAATTATTATCTTTCTGCCTCGATCTTTCCAAAGTTACAACAGTTGATGCTGAATTGTAAACCAGACAGCAACTATTGGCAGATTTGAGGGACCACTTGTTGCAAACCCAACATGTGATGAAGTCAAATTATGACTCCCATCACCGGGACATTCAATTTGAAGTTGGTGTTATGGTGCTTCTCGAGTTGACCAAGTCTACGAGACATTCACTCCTAGGAAGAGGAGGAAGATAAAAAAGTAAATAAGTTAATTTTCTAATTTGAAATTGAATTAATAACAACTGTTTTTATTTCTATTTTTCAGTTAAGATTTTATAGCCTTAATCAGGAAGTTGTTAGGAAGTGTCAAGGCTGTCAGGAGGAGTCTATTTAAGCCAATAAAGGAAGCAGAATTTTACTTTTATATTCCTTACTTTAAGAGATCGAAGGTTATAAAGGAAGAGAAACCCTTAAAAACAGCTCACCTGATATTATTTTGCAGGGTCCCATAACCAGAAATTGGTCTAGTGACTATAACATATTTACTTTGTGATTTTTGAATTTTAAGATTAGAAGGTATGATGCTTTTTTGGAAGAGTGATTCTTAAGTTCTAGGAGTAGTTCTGAGTTTAACAACTGTAGGAGTGATTCGTAAACCTATTCCTTCGTTCAAATTGCTTTTCTGTAAACCCCAACAACCTAATCTGAATTCAAACATCCTACTCAGAAATTTCAGCCCTAAATTCCTGGTCCCAGCAAACATAAAACAGTTGTACATCCCAGATTGTAAATTTATATTAGCTCTATGAAATCATTGGCTTACTCTTTTATCCATCATGATTCATGTGAATCAAAATATATGGAAACAAGTATTCATAAGTATATTGTGAATAGTGTCGGAATGATATCAGAAAAGATGTTAAAAACCAATTTATTTATCATGTATTTTATCTTTTCATAGTAGGAGGGTTTTCATAAGAGTTTTCCTAGTCTTATTTTGACTACAATGTCTAATTCTTGCATGAAACTATAGGCTATTTCTGTGGCCGAAAGAGTTTCTGACGAGCGTTGTGAATCTTCACCTGGTTCAGATGGCTCTCTGGTTGGTTATCAAGTTCGCCTTGATAGTGCAAGGTGTTAATCTTTCATCTCTTCTGCTTCTTTTTATCTCTAATTTTACTCATTCCTTGTGTTCAGAAATTCACATGCAAAACATCCTCTTACCACTGTTTGCTTATAGTAGTTTTAGGCAAGATGTAGCTGTTTTTTTTTATTGTTTTCCTGAGGTATATTTTAGCCTCATTATTTTCTCTCCTTAAAATGAAAAGGAAAAACTGCAATAGATTTTTGTCAGTTTCCTATACCCATAAAATAAAATGAAGGTGGTCAATCTATTGATGATTAACGGTTGTTTTCAGTCAGTAGTGCTCACAGATGAAAGGTGGATAGTATCAATTTAATATGTTTTTCCCTGCAGCGGTGGTACACTTGAAAGGTTATTATGCATACAATGATTGCCAACTTTGTTGATTTTTAAGTGTTAAAGTTTTTCCTTCCCCTTTTCTATCTATAACTCGTGTTTGCTGTTGAGAGTTGAAATGAAGGACATTTGCTACCATGTGTTTATTGATATTTTTTGCCTATTTTTTTTAATCATATGTGTTTGAGAATTAATCTTTTGTTGTATATGTCACAGGAATGAGAAAACAAAGCTTCTCTTCTGTACAACAGGGATTCTCCTGAGGAAGCTTGCTGTATGAAAATTTACTTATCAAAGATTCTTGTAGTATGATCTTAATATTTGGCAGCTTTGTTTGCATTAGTTTCTACATCAATTGAAAGCCTCAGGGATTAGTGTTATTTTGAAGATTAATATGCATTTTTTCATTAGAAGACATTAGAAATTTGAACGTATGTTCTCAGCTTATGTCCCATTTACAATACCCTTAAATTTTTTTCCTTTTAATTGTCAAACAATTTGCAGGGGGATAGGAACTTGACTGATGTTACTCATGTGATAGTTGATGAAGTGCATGAGCGTTCTCTTTTGGTAAGTACAGTTTAATGCTATTTTAAAAAGGGTCTTGTTTATACTCAAAGCATTTGGAATTCAGTTCAGTTTCTTTCTATCTGATGCCACCTGCAATAATGTAGGGTAACTTGGGAATTAGATTTCTTGATCTAATGGTTGACGTCATTGTTGGATGTACTTTGTGCCTAATATATCTCTATTAGCCCTAATGAAGAACATGTTGTAGGGTTTTATGAATGTTCTGTAATCATCCTTTTATTTACTTTGAAACTCTTTTCTTATTTTTTGACTTTTAAACCTCTTCAAAAGGAAAACTATCCTGCTTTGATATATCAATTGGGAAGTTAGTTAAACAATATTAATTGTATTCTTTACTGTTACAGGGTGACTTCCTACTAATTATTTTGAAGAACCTGATTGAGAAGAAATCTTCTAATGGAACATCAAATCTGAAAGTTATACTGATGTATATTTTCCACTTATAATATCTTATTTCTATTTTTTTGCATTTGTGATATAACTTTGGTGCTCTGTGTGCTTATTGATCTTTTTATTTTGTTTCAACTCAGGTCTGCAACTGTTGATTCTAGCTTATTTGCAAGCTACTTTGGAAATTGCCCTGTGCTTACTGCAATAGGTCGAGCACATCCTGTGACAACTTACTTCTTGGAGGATGTATATGAGAGCATCAACTATGTTTTAGATTCAGATTCTCCAGCTTCCTTAAGATACCAAAAATCCGCAATTGATAAGGTGCTTTAGTATTTTGATTATGGAAAATGAATAGAATAATGTCTTGCTTTTGCTCTTCTATTTTCTTTAATTTTGGTAAACTTATACTATTCGATCATTTTAGTTTGATTTTTTTTCCTACAAATATTTCAATGACACTTCGTTTGTTGGTTGTGTGGCTTGTAAAAAGTTGTTGCATGGATTGTGAATTGATACATGTTGGGAAATATCCAGGTAGGTACTTCCTAGGTGTTACTGAGTCCGGGTAGATACTTCCTAGGTGTTAATGACTCGTAAAAGTTGGCTAAATTAGTTCAATTAGAATATTATGTACAGCTGTTAGTTTCCTAAAATAGATCCTTGTATTTCTATATACTCTTGTACCTATGTATTGACTGTTAAGGGAATAATAATATACATCTATTCAGCTTATATTACTGCAATACGCTTTTGCATTGTCCACTAATAAGAGCATTTTTAATTGGGTTGATGTACCATACAAATTATGCATTAATGAGACATCACGTAAGAAACTATAAACGCATTGAACCTATTGGAAAAATCTGAAATAGCATGTAAGTAAAGACATGTTTTCAAAAAATATCTAGTTGAGGCTTCTTTCAGTCATTAAAAATTGCTTGTCTAACTTGCATGTTTTAACTTCCTATTTCTTTATATAAGAAGTGACTCTGCATTACTGGGGCAGTCATAAGTTTTGGTTACTTATTCATGGTCATGTAGCATGTGAATTCACCATAATGTTAAATGCTTATAAGGTTTTCTGTGTATTGCAAGCTCCATTGTGTTTTATGATAGTAAATATTTATCTTGTTTTATGAAACTCTTAACTGATGAGTATTGTAGCTATAGGGTGGCCCTGTGAATAATCGAAGGGGTAAGAAGAATCTTGTCTTGTCTGGATGGGGTGATGATTCTCTGCTTTCTGAGGATTGTGTTAACCCCTATTACGTTTCAAGCAATTTTGAATCATACACTGAACAAACAAGGAAGAACTTAGTAAGTGTCATAAACATGAATCTGGTATAGTTTTCCTTTATTAACAATTTGATTTTGGAGCTGTCTGATCTTTCATCTTCTTCAGAAAAGATTGAACGAAGAATTCATTGATTATGATCTCCTTGAAGATTTGATATGTCATGTTGATGAAACTTGTGAAGAGGGGGCAATACTTGTGTTTTTGCCAGTAAGTTCATCTGATAAAGAATTCATATGAGCTTATTGTGGAGTCATGTTCTCTTTTAGTATTGTATCCTATATTACTGATTATCTTTATTGTTCTATTGTAGGGAGCTTCAGAAATTTACACGTTAGTTGATAGGCTTATTGCATCTTATAGATTTGGTGGGCCATCTTATGATTGGGTTCTACCCTTACACTCATCTATAGCATCAATAGATCAAAAAAAGGTGTTTATGCAGCCTCCTAAAGGCATACGAAAGGTAACAAGTGGTAGTCAATTATGTTTTTTTTATTGTTTTACTTTGA
>JAOQMQ010000005.1:14582549-14617432 GCA_027563845.1 Erythroxylum subrotundum | reverse complement strand
TTTCTTCTTTGTTTAAGTATGCTTCCTTTCCCATATAATCAATATATCTTATATAACACTACAATTTTTGTCTTTCAGCTTATATTTTCTTTCACCAAATTTCATGACCTTTCAATTTAAAGATAAAAGCTAAAACTAAAGTTTCTTGCTTTTTACCAATGATGCTTTGGCACTTAAAGGAAAAGTAGGCTGAACTAATAGGTTAGAAAGAATGGCGTAAAGCTAATATGTGGACATATTGAAAAGGAGATGTTGGCTCTTTTGAACTCTACACTAGCTAAGAATCACTTTTTGATAATGTCATTGCAAATTTATTTCTCCTACCTTTAGTTTTCTTGCTATAGATAAAATAGCTTTCTTTGAGAAATGGAAAAGGGGTTTAAGCATCAATTTGTTAAGGGGAACGTAGCTAAACAACCTTTTGCCAAAGTATATTAAATTCTTCTCTTTATGTTACCATCCTTCTTTGGAAAAGGTTGATGATAAAGGCACCATACATGTAGATTAGCCATTGTGGGAAATTAGTTGTTTGATTGGCGACCACTTTTGGTTTTTTATTCCTCCATATAACTAAATTTCCACCAAGGAAAGTACAGTACCTAGAGGTGGGTCTTCTATCAATCATTGACCTAGTATACTCTGCATTGGTGTATGCATCGAGTACAACTCCAACAGTCCTTTTGAACAAAATGCCTTTTCTTGGAGTCCTTTTAAGATAGTTCAACACCTTGTATGATGCTTGCAAATGAACTTCTTTATGAATTGGCTGATTATACTTACGACATAGGCAATGTCAGCTTAGTATGGGATCTCTATGAAAGAAGGCATTCTTCATATCAGATTGTTATAAGTGCCAATCCTAGTGAGAAACTATGGGTAACAATACTATGTTCATCTTAGCAATAGGAGAAATTTTCTTCATAATCTGTCCCATATGTTTGAGTATATCCCTTGGCTATCAGTCTTGCTTTGCTCTCAAATGTGCATTTGCTTTATACTTCATACAAAAAGCCATTTACATCCTATTGGGCTTTTTCCTTTTGGTAAGTCCACTACTTCCCAAGTTTGGTTTTTCTCCAAAGCCTTCATTTTAATATTCATAGCATTTTTTCCAATTTTTACATGATAAAGCCTCAGATAATGTGATGGGAATGGATATAGTGTTTAAGCTCATAAAGAAGTAGAACTACACAGGCCTAGAGATTTGGTTGGTGCCATGAGCCTAGCTCGTTTATATGATCGATGTGAAGGACCAAGAAAAATTTTGAATTCCCCTTCCAAGCTAGTGACAAGCAACACTACCAAGACACCTACCCATAGAACCTTTAGGAGGCTTACTCGCGTCGAGATGGACGACTGTCGAGCAAGGGTTTTTTGCTTCAATTTTGATGAGATTTACACCAGAGGGCACCAATGTAAACGGCTATTTTGGCTGGATGGCGTGGAGGAATTTGTACAAGGGGATAAAGAAGAATCAGAAATAGAGGAGGAAGAAGAGCCACAAATATCGTTACATGCCATCACTGGAGAACTAAAGGGGAGTAAACCATGCGAATCCAAGGAAATATTGGAGGGCATCCATTGGTCATTCTAATTGACTCCGGCAGCACCCATAGCTTCGTCGACTCTCGATGCGTTTCCAAACTTGGGCTAGAGTATGAACAAATTGGGACGCTACATGTGCTTGTAGCCGACGGCAATAAACTTCAATGCCCAAGTCAGTGTTGAGAAGTCGCAATTCAAATGGGACAACAGTTAATTTATATTGATTTGTTTGTCCTTACCATGAGGGGTATAGATGCCGTATTGGGGGTAAATTGGCTGAAATCCTTGGGCCCCATTTTATGGGATTTCAACACTAAAACTATGACCTTTAGAAAAAATGGACGAATTGTGGAGTTGTAGGGAATTGAGAACTCTAACAGCAACGGGCAATTCCACACAAGCGAGATGACCACTTTCCAATTAGATGGGAAAATCCAACAACTCTTGGATGTCTATGCTTCCTTATTTCAAGAACCGCGAGGGCTTCCCCTTGTCAGGACTCATTGACCACTGCATCAGTCTTGAACCAGGAGTGGGATCAGTGGTTGTTCGACCATATCAATACCCTCATGCACAGAAAGATGAAATCGAGAGACAATGCAAGGAGATGCTGGGATAGGGTATAATCAGAAATAGCCAGTCTCCATATTCCTCACCAGTTTTGCTTGTTCCTAAAGCTGATAGTACACGGAGATTTTGTGTTGACTACAGGGCTCTGAACTCCGAAACAATAAAAGACAAGTTCCCCATCCCTGTAATCGAAGAGTTGCTTCAAGAATTACATGGTGCGAGCTATTTCACTAAATTGCTCGGGATACCATCAAATCAGAATGTGCCCAGCTGATGTCGAAAAACTGCTTTTCGAACTCACCATGGACACTTCGAGTTCTTAGTCATGCCGTTCGGCCTCACAAGTGCGCCAAGCACTTTTCAAGCATTGATGAATGAGGTGTTCCAACCTTATTTGCGCAAATTTATTCTGGCGTTTTTTGACAATATCTTGATTTACAACAACTCTTGGGATGACCATCTTTCACATTTGAGACTAGTTTTCGAGTTGGTTAGGACTCGCCAACTATTTTTGAAGAGATCCAAATGCCTCATTGCTCAACAATAGGTGGATTATCTCGGCCACATCGTCTCTAAAGAAGTAGCAACAGTGGATCATAACAAAATTGCAGCAATGGTGGACTGGCCCAAGCTGGCTACAATCAAAGGCCTACGAGGCTTCTTAGGGCTTACAGGGTACTATCGAAAATTTGTTCAGAATTATGGTAACATTGTAGCTCCATTAATTGCCATGCTATGCAAGAATGCCTTCTTATGGACGACTGAAGCTACTCTGGCATTTGAGCAACTGAAAAAGGATATGACAAACACTCCGGTATTAGCACTTCCAGACTTTCATAACTTATTTGTCTTGGAATGTGATGCTTCGGATACAGGCATAGGAGCAGTCCTACAACAAGAGGGCTGACCAATAGCCTATTACAGTCTACCCCTTGCTGCCCGTTACAAAGGCTTACCAGCTTATGAGAAAGAGCTCATTGGTTTAGTAAAGGGGGTGCGCCATTGGTGACCTTATTTGTGAGAGCAACAATTCCGAATATGCACCGACCATTACAGTCTAAAATTTTTGCTAGAGCAAGGCATCATTACTTCTCGGCAGCAGCATTGGTTAAGCAAATTAATGGGTTTTGATTTTACAGTTGAATATTGAGCTGGCAAAAGCAACAAGGTGGCAAACGCATTATCACGTCAATGGGAAGATCAACTCGCTATCACCACTATAACTATGCCACAATCTCCTCTCTTTGACTCAATTCGGGAAGAAGTCAAGCAATCTGACTCCTTGCAGCAACTTGTCAAACAGATTCAACAACAAGAAGCCGTGGGACCATGGACTTACAAGGATGGCTTGATCTTCTTCAAAAATAGAGTTCATTTGCTGCCAACATCTCCTCTTGTCACCTATATTCTAATTGAACTCCATAATAATCACCATGAAGGCTACCAGAAGACTCTTTACCTTATTGCGAAGGATTTTCACTGGTCAGGAATGAAAGCGGGCATACGAGCTTTTGTGCAACAATGCCCACTTGTCAGCAACATAAATCTGAGCATTTACATCCTGTTGGACTCTTACAACCATTACTTGCCCCTTTTTAGGTTTGGTTAGATATTTCTATGGATTTCATTTAAGGACTTTCACCTTCCCAAGGGAAAAATGTACTGTTGGTTGTTGTCGATCGATGTTCAAAACATGTTCATCTCCTTCCCCTCTCCCATCCTTACACTGCTGCGAGTGTGGCAAGGTTGTTTTTTGACAATATTTTTAAGCTGCATGGGTTACCCGAATCAATTGTCAGTGATCGTGACGTTACCTTTACCAGTTCCTTTTGGACTGAATTATTCAGGTTAAGTGGCACTAAATTAGCTTTCAGTTCAACCTATCACCCCTAGTGTGATGGCCAAACTGAAGTGGTTAACCGGACCATTGAAATGTACCTCCGCTGGTTCACTAGTGATAAACCTCGACGTTGGTTTCACTGGCTATCGTGGGTTTAATATTGTTATAACACAGGATACCATTCCTCCTTAAAGGCCACTCCCTTTGAAGTTTTTTATGGGCACTCACCACCTACAATGCTATCTTATTGTCTTGGGTTATCTAAAATAGAAGCGGTGGACCAAGAATTAAGGACACGTGATATGATTTTGTGGGATCTTCACGATCGTCTTCTTCAAGCTCAAGCCACTATGAAGTGGGTTTATGATTCTAATCACCGTTTGGCTTAGTACCAATTGGGCGACTTGGTTCTTCTCAAACTCCAACCCCATTGCCAGCTTAGTCTTGCTGCCACCAGGTACAATAAACTGTCTCCTTGTTATTACGGCCCATTTCACATGATTGATAAAGTCGGGTCAATTGCTTATAAATTGGACCTTCCTACTACATCCAAAGTGCAACTTGTTTTCCATGTCTCATGTCTTAAACCCTTCTATGGTTCAACTGTTGCTATTGAGCCTTCTTTATCGGCCATGTCAAAGGTTGAAATTCACCCTTTCTCGCAAGCCATTCTTGATTCTCGAGTCTCTAAAAACCAGCCACAAGTGTTGGTTCATTGCGAGGGTTTGTCGCCAACAAAAGCTTCTTGGGGGGATCTTTCTTCTCTACAACATCGATTTCCTTCTTTTGTGCTTGGGGACAAGCACCATGATAATTACAGTATTTTAAACACTTGTTCCATTTTTTTGGTCGTTATCTTAGTCATGTAAATAGTGGCTCCTTGTTAGGAGGAGGAAGTTATCATTTGATTGTTTTAAATTTCAAGTTGGAATGGGAATAAAAGTAGGAAAAATTTTATCTTCAAACTTGAGTAGGAGATCGAAGGGTTCTCTCTAACGAGCCCTTGTACATTTCCATCATAGGTTCTAAAGGAAGAAAATAAAAGAAGGCGCAATCTCCTTCCCAATTTGCAGGCTGATTTTGTGGTTAATCGCCCTGTAACTTGCTCTCAAGTCTGGGACCATAACAAATTACTTTTAATCAATGAAAACTTTAACTTTCAAAAAAAAAGGTGAAAATCTTCTAAAAGATAATACAACTATCTAATTAGTATATACAACCCACTAGAATCTCTGAAATTATGGAATTCATCAAATCTTTTAGATTTCATGGTTTCCTCAATCAATTCTCATTATTTGACCATTTGATATAGGTTGAATGAAACAAAATCATAGTGACATAAATTTCTATTTTAGCATGTGCACTTGATTGAGCTAAAGAAATTGGAAAGAAAACGTGGGGGTTGGTGGGTACTTATTTGTTTTATACAAATCCAACTTAAATGAAATGGAAGTATTTATGATATATCAAGCGTAGTTTTAGGATGAAAAAATTGGTATTCTTAGAAACCATATAATCTACACAAGTTTCCATACCTTTTGCATTATTGTGACTTTGTGCTCCAATAAGTCTTAAATCTTGTCTCTTCTTCGTGTTTATGTTCTTGATCCAGGTTATAATTGCCACAAACATAGCAGAGACCAGTATAACAATAGATGATGTGTTGTATGTGATTGATTGTGGAAAACATAAGGAGAATCGATATGATCCTCGAAAGGTTTGTGCTCCTTTTTTTTTCCCTTAAAAACAAATTTGATAGTATAAAATGAGTATATGAGCAAATTGCATGTTAATTTTTCTGCATTTGTTTTCTTCCTTTCTTCAGTTCGAAAATAGAAAGAATAATGGCATACTTTATTCATATTGAAAAGGTATACTTGATAAAAAATATATAGCTTGCTGTAGGAAAAATAAGAATCGAGCAAGGAAACTACTTAAACCTACAGTCTTGTGATATTTGGGATCTGATTTAGCCCTAACTTGATATATACAAATTGATGGAATAATTATAATAAAAGTAGATATCATGACACTTCATTTAGATTTGGTTGGTTGTTATCAGCAAAACCTGTGAAAGATGTGATTTTATGAAGTTTGGAGACAAGCTAATTAATGTATATCTCAATTTTCATGCACCTTAAAGTAAGATAAATATGTATATTTGTAGAATTAATTATCATAGTTGATTGCATGTATTATGTGTTTTTCCTCCCTCTCACCATCCTCACCTGTTTTTTAGAAGATCTTGATTCAAACATCTTGGCCCAAATTATTGAAATGAAAAGGTGACTTTGGAAGTGGAGCCTTTTGTAGTTTTTGCTCACTCTATGCTTTGACTTATTTGCTGGCATATGTTTGAACTATTGGAAGTGAGAATGACAGTTTTTTTGTCTATTTGGTACTGCAATTCATAAAGGAAGTGAGAGTAGGATCCTATGACATTGAAGAACTTTAAACTAATGCATTGTTGAATTTTCATTTCACTAATATGTCCAAGGAAACAGGATTGCAAAGCCTTTTCACTTCAAAGTTCTAGGTTTCCATATTTCCTTTTCCAGATTTCACACATGGATTGATTTTTGCATCTGATGGCTTATATTTTGACACCTTCTGGCTAGATGAACAATAACGAGGTCAAAGTTAGCAAAATGAAACTTCTACAGATGCATACTTTGTTGCATTAGCCTCTCTTTCATATATTAATTACAAATACAATCTAGTTATTTTTGTATGATAGGTTTAATTCTATAGTTATTTCCTTGGTTACTTTCTTCCATGGGGGCTTAGTTTTGTTGGTGGCTTTAGAAATTATCATGCATGGTTGAAGATTGGATATCACAAGCTAATGCAAAACAACGTCGAGGAAGAGCTGGACGTGTAAAACCTGGAACATGCTTTTGCTTGTACACGCGTCATAGATTCGAGAAACTCATGCGTCCTTACCAGGTATGTCCATGTTCGACTTAAAGACCTGTAATGTAGTCTTTTAGTTAGCTTTTGTAATGTAGTATTTCCTTTGTTGTGAAGCTTTATTGATCTTTCAACTAATATTATCTCGTCAATGATACTAAGGTTCCTGAGATGCTTCGGATGCCCTTAGTAGAGTTATGTTTGCAAATTAAGTTACTATCGCTAGGTCACATAAAGCCTTTTTTATCCAAGGTAACTAATGCTTTTCTTGGTCTCTATGGTGCAAGTCTTTATTGATAGAAATCTTCTAACCAATTTTATTATTCAATTATTTTCAGGCTTTAGAACCTCCCAAGGAGGAGAGTATAATTTCTGCAGTTTCATTGTTGTATGAGGTAGTCTTGTGTTCCTAAATTTTTCATTTTATGGATTTCGTAGCAACTACCAAACTTTTCTGAGGAAAAACTGAACCAAGTAAACTAAATTCAAATCAGTTGAAACCAACTTTTAAATAGATGAAAAATGAGAACAATCTAAAGGAAGAGAAAAAGATTTGTACTCTTTTAAGTTGAGTGAATTTAGGAGGACTACAAGACACATCAATCTGGTTGCCTATATGTGTTATAGATCTACAGTGCTTGCGTTTGCCTATAAAATATAACTTTCTTCAGGGTGGAGAACATACATTGTCAAGTTAATATCCGAACTTAAGTTGACAAGTTGATATCCAAACTTAAACTAATTGGTCATGAAATACAACAATTGAAGCAATTTGCATTGGTGTTTGATTATCATAAACTCTAAATGCCCCGATTGAGGTAAAACAAGCTTAGTTAGTATGCACTTTTAACTATAGCAATTATTTAGGGTACATTGAATTGATATTAAACTAGTAAAACGTTGACAATTAGTTAGAGATGCTGAGTAAAATACCTTACAGAGAAGACAGGCACAATGTTAAGACAGTGATGAACTCTACATGGCATTTATGATGTTTATACTCAGACATGTCATCGTTTATTTTATTGTTACATTGTAGTTTGGAAGTCCTTTCACCCTTGGGCTATTTTCAGGTTGGAGCAATAGAAGGAGATGAAGATTTAACACCTCTTGGTCATCATTTGGCAAAACTTCCTGTTGATGTATTAATTGGAAAGGTGTACAATCTTTTGTTGCTTCTATTCCTTTAATAATTGGTTTGTGGATTGCATTGAGAAAGAAATGGTTATGTTTGGACTTTGCAATTAAAAGACGCATTGTCAAGTTAATGCTTATCTTAATATATTTGTAAGTCATCCTTGAAGAGGTTAGAGAATGTCATTGTTAACCTTTTCTTTTTTTAAAAAAAAAAGAGAAGAGCTAAGAGGCTGCTTAGTTTTGATCTATTCTTTTCAAAAGGTTCTTATTTTCAATTTTTGTTGGTTTTGTTAATTTTCAATGAAACATTAGATATGTTAGATCTGTTTTGCTTATGATAGTTGAAATATTATGCAAGTGCTTGTCATTCTTAAAAGGCTCCTTATTTTCATCTAGCTTTTTCAAAATGGTATGTATTGTATTATGTTGGTCGTATTAACTTCCAGTTGAACTTTAGTTACATCTACATCATTTATGTTTCTGATATTGAGATACTACTTAACGCCTTCGCATTAATTTGTTCAATTTCTCAAATTATTTCTTTGACTTTGGTTTCCATCGACACGTCCTTTTTATATTTACTTCTTTTATGTTTTTCTTGTATTTGGTTATGTAGATATTCCTAAGCAGTTACGCATTGTAGTGAATGTTCCAACCTTAAGGTCTTTGGCTCTATTTTCCGGACCATTAATGTCTATTTGGAATGTACTTCTCCTCATTTAGATTAGTCCTAATCTTTTTGCTTGAAAATGCTGATAATTATTTGATTTCGGGTTGACTGTTGAATGTATCTACTGTACTATACTAGTTCTTGGACATATAGAAGTGTGCCTAATACTAACATCGGTTTTATATAGATTTCATTTCATTTTGTGTATTGTCTAAGCATGTTGCTTTGGTTCTGCAGATGATACTTTATGGAGCAATATTTGGTTGCTTATCACCTATTCTATCAATTTCTGCATTCTTGAGCCATAAATCACCTTTTGTTTACCCAAAAGATGAGGTCCATATTCTTATATTTCCAGTTTTACTAAAACTTAAATGTCATTATGATTTTCATTTTCCTTTTCTTCTTCCAATAGAGGCCAACTGTTGAAAGGGCCAAGTTTGCATTGTTGACTGATAAGCTGGATGACTCAAATGATTCAAGTGACGGTGAAAAACAATCTGACCATATCTTGATTATGGTTGCCTATGCAAAATGGCAGAAGGTTTTGTATGAGGTGTGTGGATCTCCTTTGCTTTTGTAGTCTGATACATACATTTTGCAGAAACATTAAATATATAGTTGGCATCTAATCTATGGATTTCATTTCTCTTAGAAATGTCTTTACTAAAGTCCCAACTTTGCATTCAACGTTTAGTTATGTTAGTGTATCCCATATTGACTAAACATGAAAGTGTTAAAGGGTTTATAAGTAGTAAGAGTCAATTATCTAAGTGATTAGTTCTAGTCATTTTGGCAATGGTTGACCCAAGCTCAATTTTTATTAATGGACTCTACACTCTACCTATATTAAAAATTCTAATATGGTATTAGAACAGATTTGGTCCAGATTGTTAATTTCTCAGTTGTCCATCTGGATGTCCAGTCCCAGCGGCCCAGTTTAATTACTGTTGTGTTTATTTCAAGTGACAATTGAATGTCCAGTCTATGTTGCACTGGAGGGGGACTTTTACAGTATTCCGTATTGACTAAACATGAAAATGTTAAAGGGTTGATAAGTGGTAAGGGCCAATTATCCAAGTGACTAGTTCTGGTAATTTTGGTGACGGTTGACTCTGCCCAATTCTTGTTAATGGGCTCTACAATCCACCTATATTAAAATTCTAATAAGTTATAATCTCCTACATTAGGTTATCCTCATGCGTAATAATGTTTTCAGATGTTTAATGACGATGTCAAACCACTTGATTATGTTCCAATCTTCATCAATGAACAATAGCACCATAACTTATTCTGTGCTAAGCATTGTCTTTACCTTTTTCTGTTTTTCGTTATGGTGATTATGGTTTGAGTCCACTCGCATATCTTTTTGGTTTTAGATAATTTGTTACTTTAGCAGATGATTATTCTCATCATAAATGGCTATTTTTGTTATGAAGTCAAGCTGACTTGTTGAAAATAACAAAACCTCAGTGTGGTGTTCCTATCCACAACTATTTGTCTACAAACTTCCATTCTTTCTCCACCTATGAGAGGCTTTATCAAACATCTTGTTCTCTCGCCTCAACAAAATGGTGTTCGTTGAGCATAAAATCCATCATGTTCTCGATATGTCCCTTCGACTTATTGGCACAGTGTAATCCTTACAGTCATGAATATGATTAACCATATGCCTTCTTCCATCTTACAAAATTGAACCCCTCATTCCTTCCTCTTTGGTGCCCATCGTGTCCTGCCAATTTGGCCCCTCCCTCTTCTTGGTCTTGATTGCCACAAACTTTTCTTAAAAGCAAAAGAGAGTATTTTTCTTGGATATCTTAGGCTCAAAAACTGTACCTATGGTATTCGCATCCCTTAACTGCTATTTTACTTTTATTGATGTCACCTTATTGGAATATACACCCTAATGCCCTCCATCTATATAGCCTCATGTTCCTTATTCATCATCCATACTTGTTTGCTTCTTTCTTACTATTCCTTTAATGACCCTTTCTGTCCCTCAAGCCTATACCTACAATAGATGAATAACTCCAACGTACTATTTTAATCTTTTCATTATGTGGAAGAAGATTCTAAGATTTGAACAATTTAGAGATATTAGTTACCTGATCAGATGCACTGGAATTAATAATCCAGGGTGCAAAAGCTAAATAACTAAAATGGCAGAAGGCATTACTTTTTTGAGCCAAGGAACAAACAATGTTGCTACAAAATATTGGATTAGATTTTAGCATTTGACCAAGCCGATTCTTCTATTCGCAATTGAGTATATTGGTCTAGGCTTCATTTGTTTTAAAAGTTATTTAGCTACTATTTAACCCATGCCTGCAGTTCTTTCAGTCTGCTGGATTTTCATGTACTTCCTAGTAAGTTTTTTATGTATGAGGAGGTTTGTTAGAGTGGCCTTTGGTGGAGTATGACCATTGGATAGACATATTTAGCAGTAGTTAAAACTAGGTGTGGGACCTGGCAAGGCAGAATCAGACAAACCAGAACAGTGGCAGAAGAGAAAGCTAGAGAAGATAGTGTCACTATAGAAAGAAAAAGGAAACTTCTGGCTAAGTTTTTATGTTTGAAGCTTTAGTACCATTTTAATTGTGAGAGTGGTGAATTACGTTAATTGCTTATCACCAATATAGTTTCTATATATAAAAGGTTTAATAACATATACAGCTGTATATATGTAAATATCTCAATTTCGAATCCTTGACAGAACTATTAGTATATTATTGAAATACAAATAAAGAATGCCAATCAAATGACTTGAAGTAGATTAGGATAGTTGAAAATGTTCGTTTAGGTGAGCCTTTGAGTACGTTACCAAGTTTCCTTGATATTGATCAAAATTTCCATTTTTTACTTTTACACAAACTTGCATTTTTTACTTCTACACACATCTTCGTATCTGACGCTATTGTGATCGAGTTGAACCTATTGATTCAATTTGTTCCTCCTTTCGGTGTGGAGATTGGCAATGGAGATATACACTGCAATCGTGTCTGCAGAGACGTGGATGTCCTGTTATCGGGTTTGAAAATCACACAGGACTATTATCCCTTTTCCTTAGGTGGTGCTGACTTGGTTTTGGGCATCCAATGGTTGGCCTCACTCAATACAGTACAAGCAAATTGGAATGAAATGTTTCATATCTTCTCTATAAATGGTCAGAAGTACAAGCTTCAAGGGCTACCTCCTAAGGCACCAGCCAATGCATCATTTAAATATATCTTGGTTAACTCGGGTAACAAAGAGACTCCACTTTATCCTTTTAATTCTCTTTTGTCTGAGTATGCTTCTGTTTTCCAAGAACCTAAATATCTCCCACCCTTTCGAAGCCACACACATTCCATACCACTCGTACCTATTGCTACCCCACCAAATATCCGACCATATAATATCCTTTCTCTCAAAAAACCGAAATTGAGAACCAAGTAGTGGAGTTGCTAACTAACGGTTTCATCCGACCCAATTTTAGTCCTTTTGTCAGTCCAGTCCTTTTAGTCAAGAAAAAAGATAATACTTGGAGGATGTGTGTCAATTACCGTGCCCTTAATAAATTGACCATACCCGATAAATATCCCATACCAAATATTGATGAGCTACTGGACGAGTTATATGGAGCCACTGTATTCTCAAAAATCTATTTACGGTCGAGCTATCACCAAATTCGGGTCAACCCATCGGACATTCCAAAAACAGCTTTGCAAACATATTTTGGTGTCTATGAATATGTTGTGATGCCATTTGGACTGTCCAACGCGCCATCTACTTTTCAAGGAGCCATGAATGACCTCTTTAGGCCATTCTTACGTAAGTTTATCCTGGTATTTTTCGATGATATCTTGGTTTACAGCAAGGACATAACACAACGTCGGGAGCATCTTCGACAAACCTGACAACTGCTTTAGATGCATAGTTATTATGCAAAAGCATCAAAATGTCTCTTTGGTCAGTCCCGGATTCATTTCCTTGGACACGTGGTTAGCTCCCAAGGTGTACAAGTTGAGGATGACAAGATCACGGCGGTGCAAGTTTGGTGCATACCATCAAACGTCAAGGAGTTGTGAGGATTTTTGGGATTAATTTGGTACTACCGTCGTTTTGTGAAACATTATAGGCTGCTCGCAAAACCTCTCACCAATCTAACAAAAAAGGAGGGTTTTCATTGGTTAGTTGACGCGGAACAAGCCTTCAACAACCTTAAAGCATCATTGACTTCAGTTCTGGTTTTGCGCCTGCCAAATTTCTCTCAACCTTTCACGGTCGAATGTGATGCATCATCCGAGGGTGTCGGAGCTATCCTTTTGCAAGATGAGCATCCTGTGGCTTATTTTAGTAAGGGATTTTCTCTTTCTAATAGGTTAAAATCCACTTATGATCGTGAATTATTGCCTTGGTATTAGCTTTGCAAAAGTGGAAACCTTATTTGCTCGACAGTCATTTCTTCATTAAGATGGATCATTTCACTCTCGAGTATCTTTTGGAGCAGCGAATCACAACCACGGAGCAAAGACGACTATTGTTAAAACTAATGCCATTTGACTTCACCATCATTTATCAAGCGGGTAAGGAAAACAAAGGGGTTGATGTTTTTTCTCGACGTCCTCGTCATGCAGAGTTGATTACATTGGTTGTTCCTTTTAGCCTTGATTTGTTGAAACTACAACAAGCATTAAAAGAAGACCCATATACCAGCGAAATTTTGCAAGCTTGGGTTGCTGATCCGTCCTCTCAACCAGATTTTTCAATCGCAGGTCAGAAACTCTACTATAAAAATCGTTTGGTAATTCCTGATCACACTACTTTGCGAGAAAAACTTCTATTTGAGGCTTATAACACACCTACTGCTGGTCATGGAGGATTCTTGAAGACATTTCAATGGGTGTCAACTTATTTTTCTGGCCAAACCTTCGACGTGATGTACGTCAATATGTCCAGAATTTTCTACAATGTCAACAAAATAAATATGAGACACTGGCCCCAACTGGTCTTCTTCAACCTCTACCCATCCTTGATAGAATTTGGGAGGATATTTTTGTTGATTTTATAGTGGGCTTGCCACTATCGCATCATTATGACACCATTCTAGTAGTGGTGGATAGACTCAGTAAGTATGCCCATTTTATCCTTTTGAAGCATCCATTCATTGCCAAAAGTGTTGCTGAAAGTTTATGTAAAGAGATTGTCCACTTACGTGGCATTCCTCGATCAATTGTTTTTGATAGAGATGTCATTTTTCTAAGCAATTTTTGGCAAGAGCTCTTTAAGCTTTGCAAAACTCAATCGAAGATGAGAACTAGCTACCACCCTCAGACGGACGGCCAAACGGAAGTAGTTAATCGTTGTTTATAAACTTATTTGCGTTGTTTCGCGCAAGAGCAACCGAAGACTTGGAGTGATTTTATATCATGGGTAGAATGTTCCTATAACACGGGATTTCACACTTCAAAGGGCAGCACTCCTTTTGCGATTGTTTATGGACGTGAACCACCTCCTCTTTATCCGTATGTCTCAAGAGAAACTCCAAAGGCAGAATTGGAGACCCAACTGTTGCAGCGGGATGATATGTTAAAGATTCTTAAAGATAACTTGATAAAAGCTCAATCTCTCATGAAGGCTCAAGCTGACATCAAACGAAGGGATCTCATTTTCAATGAGGGCGACTCAATTTTCTTACGAGTACTTCCTTACCGACAGAAATTTGTGGCCAAACGAAGGTACGAGAAACTTGCTCCTCGGTATTTCGGCCCTTACAAAGTTTTAGGTCATATCACATTTGTAGGGTATGAGTTGGAACTTCCTCCCACTTCAAGCGTTCACCCAATATTTCACGTTTCTCTTTTACGACTAGCAAGGGGCCAAGTACCTGTGTCATCTCCAACTGATTTACCTGTCACTGCCGATTGGGAAGTTATTCTTGAGCCTACCAAAGTTCTTTCTCATCGTTGGGTTTCCGAAGGTGGCTTTCCCTCTTTGGAGTTACTCGTTGAATGGAAAAACCGCCCATTAGAAGAATCAACGTGGGAAAATTACAATTTGTTTTCTAACCAATTTCCGCATTTCCGCCTTGAGGATGAGTCGCATTTCCAGGAGGGAAGAATTGATGGAAGTCCTCCCTTACGTGTCTATTCAAGGAGAAAATATAGGACATGTAACAAAGAGTCTTAAGAACAACTCTCATTCTTACTAAGTCTGCAGGACCCGTTCTGTCAAGGAAGAGGGGTGGGTGACACAAATCGTGGAAGATGGGAGCTAAGTGGTCTTCATGATCCTTTATTTTAGCTATTCAGTTATAACTACTTAGGCTTTAGCTATTTATAGATACAGTCTTGCATTTTCCTTGGGCAGATCATTTTTTTTTTAATTCCAGTTGTTGTGAGGACAGTTAGCCCTTCTCGAAGTGGGTTTTTATCTGCATCTAATAAACACGAGATTTTCTTTTTCATAATTTCTTTCTTGTTTTGTTCCTTTGTTCTTAACATAATTTGGCTTAGGAGGATGCTAGAGGAACTGAGAGTAGTTAATCCAATTCCAATACCATTGTAGAGTGACAACAAAGATTTCATTGAGATAGCAAGGAATCCAGTTCATCATGATAAAACCAAATGTCGAGATTGACTGACATTTTATCAAAGAAAAAATTGAGCATGGCATACTCAAGCTCTCCTATGCTCTTACTAAGTAGCAGACAACAGATATATTCACAAAAGCACTACCTAGATATAGTTTTGGCAACTTGAAGTCCAAGCTGGGTATGATTGACATCCATAACCCAGCTTAAGAGGGAGAGTGGAAAAGCTTGACATAATAAGTCAGGATCTTTACAAGATCCTTTTGTTAATTAGTAGTATATTCTTAGAAATAATTCTTTAGTTTTTAAATCCCTGTAGTTAAAGGTAGGTTGTTGTAATTCAATTCAAGAAAATCTCCTTGTAATTAGGGAGATAATCTTGACTGATTTCGATGTATCTTTTGAGGAACCATGAGGTGTGACTCAAGGTTGTGCTTAAATACCCGAATTGGGTTGTTGTTTGAATAAGTTTTTAGGAAAATTAAACTGTCAATGAACTTCTACACTTGATAATTCTAAATCATAGCATTAACACTTGTCTTGTTGCTGATCTTATAAGTTTCAACACTCGAATAAATTTTGTTATATTTTCCCTTTGCATAACACTTTGGATGAATCCTTACCATCTTTATATCCCCTACATAGGATTCTACCAATCGATGACATCGATCAACATGTTTTTTATAAGACAACTTGTTGGTTGTTATCCTTTGAGAAGAATGAGAATAATAAGTTTTCTATATCTTTATTAGAATGATACTACAGGTATTTATACAATAATATATAGGTTAAACTAGGAAAGTAATCCCTATAATCACGCTAAAATCCCTATGATTATGTTATTTACATTAATGGCTGCTTCATTGTCACACCATAAGTTCATTGGTTTAGACTGAACAAACCCAATCTCACTAAGTAAATGACATAACCATATAAGTTCACTGGGTAGTTTGTGCCCTAGCCCTATAGTCGGATTCTGCATTTGATCGGGAGACAACACTCTGTTTCTTACTCTTCCAAGAAACAAGATTGCCTCCAACAAAATCATAGTAACCTATGGTAGAGCGCCTGTCTGAAAGATCTCCTACATAGTCAGCATCTGTGAAAACTTCTATAGTTTGGTGACCATAATTCCGATATAAGATGCCACGTCCTGGCTCACCTTTTAAATATCTCAAAATATGAATAACATCCCAATGTGAGGTTCTAGGAGATGACATGAACTGACTTATGACAATTATTGGGAAGGCAATATCTGGAACAGTGATAGTAAGATAGTTCAATTTTCCCACAATTTTCCTATATTTTTTAGGATTCTCATGTAAATCTCCATGTTCAACTTTTAACTTCACATTTGGTGTTGTAGGCGCATTACACATCTTTGCCTCAATAAAACCAACATCATTTAATAAATCCAAACAATATTTTCTTTGAAATAGATAGATTCCTTTATGAATGCGAGAAACTTCAATTCCTAATAAGTATTTCAATGGTCCTCAATCCTTTGTCTGGAAACGAGTCCCAAGGAATGCTTTCAACCTTGTGATCCCCGCTTCATCAGTTCCAGTGATCGCTATATCATCCATGTATATAACCAATAAAATGCACCCATAACTTGATGATGCAAAGAATACTGAGTGATCATACGCACTTCTTTGCAAGCCAAACTCAAATCATTACAGTATTGAATCTTCCAAACTAGGCACGAGGATATTGCTTCAAGCCATACAGAGTCTTCCGTAATTTGCACACTTTCCCTGACTCCCCCTGAGCAACAAATCCAGGTGGTTACTCCATGTAAACCTCTTCAGATAAATTCCCATGTAAGAATGCATTCTTCACATCAAGTTAAAGTGCCCAATTGTACGTGGTAGCTAAGGAGATAAATAGTCGGACTGGAGAAAAAGTCTCAGAATAATCCACCCCATATGTCTGAGCATATCTTTTAGCAACAAATCTAGCTTTTAATCGCGCAACAGAACCATCAGGATTCATTTTAACAGTGAACACCCACTTACAGCTAGTGGCCCGTTTCTCTGAAGGAAGAGACACAACCAAGTATGATTTTGCTCTAAGGCCATCATCTCTTATTTCATTACAGCTTGCCAACCATCATGAGCCAGTGCTTCAGCAAGGGACGTTGGGACAACAATAGAGTCTAAGGAGGCTACAAAAGACTTAAAGGAGGGAGATAGAGCATGATAAGATACAAAAGAAGAAACGGGGTAAGTGCATGTGTGTTTACCTTTACGAAGAGCAATAGGAAGGTAAAGGCTAGCATTAGGTAGTGGTGAGGAATCTGGAGATGAAGCAGAATGGTCGGGTCCATGTCCTGGCCGATGGGAGGTGCCTCAATAGACTGTTGCATGTTGAGAATAAACCTGACAAATAACAGGTCGAGAGGGAGGAGAAACTACCTGTTCACTGACAGTATAAATAAGAGAATTGTCCCTTGAATCACTAGTGTGTGAAGAAGAAGGCATAGGAGAACCAAAGAAGGGGTTATTTTTTAAAAAGATAACATCAATAGAAACCAAGTATCGAACCAACAAAGGAGAGTAACAACAATATCCTTTTTGAGCACACGAATATCCCAGAAAGACACTCGAGGGATTTGGGATTCAATTTCGATACTTGAGGTTGCATGTCTTGAACAAAGCAAGTACACCCAAAAATTCGAGGAGCAAGAGGGAACAATGTATATAAGGGAAAGAGAAGGGAATATAGATTCTGACCGTCAAGAACATAAGAAGGTATTCGGTTGATTAGGAAACAAGCAGTAGAGACGCATCAACCCAGAAAACTTTTGGAACCACCATATAGAACATTAGTGCCTGGGCAACTTCTAACATGTGACGGTTCTTTCACTCGGCTACACCATTTTGTTAAGGGATAACAATACATGATGACTGATGAATAATACCATGCTGAGAGAGATCAAGATTGAAATGTATGGGAAACATATTCTTTAGCATTGTCACTTCTCAAAATGCAGATGGATTTGTTGAATTAAGTCTTAATTTTAGCATGAAAGGCACAAAATATAGGAAACAAGTCTAATCGAGATTTCATAGGATAAAGCCAAATAACCCGAGAATAATCATCAATAAATGTCACAAAATAACGAAAACTAGATTTGGATGGAATAGGACAAGGACCCTATATATCAGTATGCACCAAGTAAAAGGAAGACTCAACTCATTGGTTTGTTTAATCTAGGAGAGTAAGATACCTTATGATATTTAGCAAGTTGCTTGTGCAAAGTAATCGATCGAGGTACTGTTTTAGAAGTCGAATCAGGAGCATACAAGCCATTCACTAGACGCCATTTACCAATAATCTGCTTTGTCCCAAGATCCTAAAAAAGACAATAATTGGGATAGAAAACAACACAATCGTTGAGACTTGCGGTGAATTGGTTGATAGATAATAGGTTAAAAGGAAATGGTGATAAACATAAAATAGATGATAATGGGACGATTTTGTTGGGTTTATTGTCCCACACCCAATTACAGAAGCGGTAGATCCATTGGCTAAAGTAACACAAGGTAAATCAATAGTAGACTTGAAAGAAGAGAGGATACTTGTGTTGCCAGTTATATGATCAGTAGCACCTGAGTCAATAATCCAACTACGAGATGAGGTGGAGAGACAGGTAGCAGGGTTATTAGCCAAGTTTATGTCGCAGAGGATGGCTGTTGCGAATCATGAGTGGCTGAATTTGTTGATAGGCATTGGTTAAACGAGCATACTCATCCACTGAAATTGTGATAGAAGGTGAGGATGACTGAGGAAGGGGTAGGATACCATCCTGAGTAGCCATGTTTGCAAATTTTCTGTTATTATTCTGATCCAAGTATTTGGGAGGCTTACCGTGCAGTTTCCAACAATTCTTCTTAATATGTCCTTCGACTCCACAGTAATTATAGGTGTGAGGGGTGCCACTATTCCCAACAACAGAACCCCTATTGTTTCCACCTTTGCCACCGCAATTAGTATTTGAAACATTACTCACTAATTTCGCTGAGTCATTGGTCACCATATTAGCAGTCACATCGCTGTCTTTACAAACTCGAAGCAGACGAGCATATGCTTCCGTAAAGGAAGGAAGCGTCTCACTAGTTACTACGTGCGTGCCACGTCATATTCGAAACTAAACCATGCCAAGAAACACTGTAATACAATCTGCTCCTCTTGTTCTTGCATTTGCTTTATGTTAGCAACAATTGGAAAAATGGCTTGCTTTTCTTCAAAGGCTTGTTTTACTTTAGTACAGTACTGAAACAGGGAGCGACCTATTTGTTCCGCTCGATAAATCTTTAGCAATAATTCATGAACACGAGACAGATCTTGTTTGCAAGCATACAGAAATTCCTGATATTCCTATAGTTCTTTGACACTATCATAATGATTCACAACATCATTCGGGTCTAGAGTACTTTGAATTTGATTAAACAATTTATAATCCTCCATTAACCATTTCTTTCGAGCACATTATCATTCTTTGGAGGCAGATTACTAGTTAAATAATCTTCCAAATCTACACTAGTAATAAATCTGCAAATAGTCCTTTTCCATTGTGCATAATTTTTTCTTCCAATTAATTTTCTGTTGGTAATTTTGGATGAAATAGAAATATTTAGGGAGCTACGTAAATCAACAACACAACAGAAATATCGCAGTAGCCACACCAAAACAATAGAAGGAAGCTACGTAAATCAGGAAAAAAAAACTCACACTTGGGAGCTACGGATCGTCGGACTACCTACCACATCAACACAGATCGACAATACCTGAAAACTAACCGAATATTCAGACATAGGCAGAGGAGGTGATGCCGAAGGAAGAAACTGGTTCGGCAGACCGCGGCTCACGTGCCCTCACTCGTTGACTTGTGGAAATGACGTCTTCCCATGGGCGACGCGTGTGGGTCATGCGCTTGGAATCCGAAGACCAGATTTGAAGGGATGGTTGATCGGTACCAGTAGAGTCTTGTGAAGGAGGAGGTGAGAAAAAATTTCTCCAAAAAGTATGGGTTGGTACACTGCCTCACAATAGGGCAGAAAACTAAAGAAGAGACCCAGAAACTCGACTAGGCTTTGATATCATAAGAAAAATGAGAAGAATAAGTTTTCTATATCTTTATTAGAATGATACTATAGGTATTTATACAGGAATATATAGGTTAAATTTGGAAAGTAATCCCTATAATCATGCTAAAATCCCTATGACTATGTTATTTACATTAACTATATAATCCCTATGATTATGTTAACAAATATATTTCTGTAACATCTTTCATTGTACTTCATCAAAGATATCCCTTAAATGTTGTGCAAAACCTATAGATTCGACACTAACTTGTATTGTTTGTCGTAAAGGAACAAAATCAATAGGCTTTCTAAACTACTAAAATTATTTCAAAAGAACTTTTACTAGTTGACTTATTTATGAATTGTTGTATGCAAATTCTATCATTGGAAGAATTAGGTCTTAATTATTCACATTGTCCTTGACCAAGCATCTTAACAAGTCCTCGAAACTTCTATTCACCGCCTTTATTTGTCCATTATTTTGGGGATAGAAAGAATTTGAAAACTAAAGCTCAATATTAGATGTTTTCCATAGAGTTATCCAAAAATAATTGATGAGTTTCACATCGTGATGAAAGACAATGCTTAAAGGTAATCTATGGAGACGTACCACTTTGAAGAAGAGTTTAGCAATGTGGACATCATCATAAGTCTTGGAATATGAATTAAATGACTCAACTTTGAAAACATATCTACCATTACAAGAATAGAATCATAAGCTCTTATAGATTTAGGGATTCCCAAGACAAAATCCATACTTGTTCTGCCATGGTTCATAAGGCATGGCAGCTTTGTGTATAATCCAAAATTTCCCTTCTTTCCTTTAGCTAATTGACATGCTCGACATTACAATATGACTTTAGACACATCCCGCTTTAAAGAGCTCCAAGCAAAGCAATCTTCAACCATTGCTATGGTTTTATCTCTTCCAAGTGACCTACTTTCCTTCCTCCATGCACTTCCTAAATCACATACTTCCTTATAAAAGTATTGGGTAAGCAAAGTTGATTTCCTTTGGAAAGGTAGTCATCATGGATCACCACAAGAAGTAGTTGTCCTTTGTCCAGCTGCAATTTTCACATAAATTATCTCGAAATCTCAATCCATAAGATATTCTCTTTTTAGCTTTTCAAAGCCCATAACTTTTACTGCCAAAGTATTAAACAAATGGCTCCTTCTACTAATTCTACTTTATCACCCATTACAATAGGATCTACATCTACCTTAACTTGATTAGTTGTTTTCTCAACTCCAAGTACACCATCAAGTCTTGAATCCAAAAGCCCTAGCACCCTTAGTAGTTGTGAGCTAATCTTTTAGCTCCCTATTTTATTATTTCAGCCAATTGTCCTATTATTTCAGCCCGTTGTCTTGTTGATTCAACCTGATATTTTTGCTTCTTGTTAAAGTGCTTCAACTTATTGTACAGTTGTTCTAGTTTTAGGGTTTGCCAAAAGATCCGTTTCCTTCTGCTTTTCTTCTACTTTAATGCTTTGATCATCTTCCATTCTCAAACTCTCTAAGTCATCTAATCTTGAGCACCTTATACATGTAAGCTCAAAGATTATAATTGGTCAGTTGATAGAAAGGTGACAATAGTCTCACCACCCAAAATAAACACTTTCTCCTAGGCAATGCCTGTTAAATTTGAGAAATCAAAATCAAAATATGATTTTTTAGCAAAGATTTTTCAATGTGCTACATGTGTTGAGCAATATCAGCCCCTTTATCTTGCTTATTAGCACCTTCCCCCTGTTTAGGATCAATTGGGTTGTTGGTATAGGACAAGTAGAAGATATATCAAACTAGTGGATAAAAACTTATAGAACTTTATAAAATCTAGCTACTGGAATTTGAGTTTTAGGTTTGGATTTCTGCGTTAGTTGTTGGAGTTTCAAGTTTGGTATAACTGAAAATTTAGGGTTTGGTTACTGGAAATATAGGCTAGAGTTGTGTGGTTTTGATTGTTGGAAATTCAAGCTAGAATTGCTGAAATTTTAGTAACATAACAAGTAATGGAGGATAGGAAGCTAAGCATTAAGTCTAAGAATCACTTCTAGAAAAAAACATTACACCTAAAACAGAATTTAGGATGTTATTATTGGAAAAGTGGGTACACACATATATAGAAAAGTTCTTGGAACCCTTATTCTAGTAGTAAAGGGATTCCTAACTAAAATATTCAAAATAGGATTGAATCTTACTCTAATAAGGATTGTTTATTCTTAAATAAGTTAAAATAAATAAGTTAAAAGTCCTAAACAAACGAGGACAATATATCTAACTTGTTATTAATTTGCGTCTAATAAAGAAACCTATCATAAAGTAAAGTAAATTTCGGTATTGTCGTTTTTGCTATCATCGCAACTCCCACTCTTTATCCCACCAAATTACAGATTGTGATTGAGTGATTTGTTCTCTTTTGTTTCTTTTATAAATTCTAAGTTCTTTTGCATCATTTAGCTGATAAAGAATTTTACTTGTTTATGGATATTATTGACCTTCTTTGAGATTATGTATATGCTTGTTGATGTATGATTGTACCTGTCTCCAATTTAATTTAAGTTATTTTAAATTTTTGACATTTGAATCTTGCAGAAGGGAGTTAAAGCTGCACAACAATTTTGCAATTCTTATTTTTTGAACAGTTCAGTTATGTATATGATAAGGTTTGTTCTCCTGCTTAAAAGAGCTTTCGTTGATATATTAGTTTTTCATTTTCCCAATTTATTTATGCTTTGAGGGAGACCATTAAAGATCAAGAACAATTGTTTCCTTTTGTCTTGTCTTTTGAAAGAGCTATGTGAAACGGTATAACTTAAAAGAAGGTGTTCGTCCTATATATTTCTTAGGTGAAATTAACATGTTTTAACTGTAATTTAGTCATTGACTTCTAGGTTGTTCAATCGGCCCAAGGCAAGAGCTTAATGTGTAGGAGAAGAATTTGGAACATAGTTTTGTTGGTCTATGGTGACAGATCTAAACAGAGGCACGCTAATTTTTTACCTTCTTTTGAAAATTTATAGCTACTGGAAAGGAAAACAATTTGGAGGATATTTAGAATTAAATATACCAAATGTCAATATTTATAATGTAAATATGGGATATTAAGTCAAGCCCTAATAAAGGGAATTAGATAGAGTGATTGATTTTGTATAGTTGTACTTTCCTAATTTGGCATCCTTGTATCTCTAAAATATAAAGACTATATAATCATTAATACGACAATATAATACTTGTACTTTGCATCTTAAGTCTCTCACATGGTATTATAGCCTTCCTAATACCTTTTTATACCAAAGAAAAAAAGCGCTAGCTTTAGTCATCACCTATCATGTCTAATGTCATGTTCAAATCAAGCCGACATAAACTAGCCAAACCCTTCCGAAACTCTAGACCTGCCCATCAGTTTGAATACTTCCCATGTACCCTACTTTACATTCCCATTAGGTCTAGTTTACTACTCCATTTTTGAATGGGGAAAATATTTTTCGTTGGTCCGAGTCAATGTGCATCTATATTCGTGCAAGAGGAAAAATTATATACTTGTTGGGAGAAAATGAGCCTACTTGAGGGGGGTCAACCAACTCTATTTTTGATGTAGAGAATTCGATGATATGAACTAGTTGGTGAACTCTATGGAGGGGTATATTAGCTCCAGCTATGTGTTATAAGGAGTTTCAGAACAATGTTAACCAGATGTATTTAGATATGGGAATAGTCCCAAGTGTATGTGATGATGCTGAAACTTGGAGAAATCTTTCAAGGTGAGTACAACATTGCAAAATACTTTAATTCTCTGAAATGTTTATGGTAGGATTTAGATTTATTCAACGATTATGAGCGGTACAAGCGTTACAAGAAAAAGGTGAAAGATAATCATGTTTTTAAGTTTATTTTTGGCCTTAATATTAAGTTTAATGAGGTTAGGGGCAGGATAATTATTAGATAACCTCTTCCCTCTATTGGAGAAGTTTATTCTGAAGTTCGTCGTGAGAAGAGCCATCGACATGTAATGCTTAGTAAAAACAAAACTCTAGAAATGCAGTAGAAAGTTTGCATTTGTTGCCAAAGCCTATGCTAGTTGTACCAATTGAAGAAAGTCTCAAGAGAAGGCTTATCTTAGGTTTGATCCACAATAAACCAACATATTGGAAGGAGGAACATAAAGGCAAACTTAATAAGTCTCCTACTATACACATGGCTGAAGTTATTCCATATAGCAAAGAGCAAGTGGATCACATTCTAAAGCTATTGAAATCTAACTCTGGTTTATTGATACTCCTAATGCTTCTCTTACACAAGGAGGTAGTGATTAAAATGCTTTGATTTGTCATTCTTTTTCGTATTATGTTCCTTAGATTAAGGATTCAAGAGCCTTTAATCACAAGACAAGTGTTTCTCATTAATTTCACACCTATAATGCTGGTTCTAGTCATGAAAAGGTTTGTATAGCATATGATTCCTAAACAAAAGTATGTAATCTTTTATCTATTAGGAAATTATATAAAGAGTCTAATTGTTGTGTCACCTTTAAATCTCATTGTGTATTTCAAGAGAGTTCGGGAAGGATGATTGATAATGCTAAGGTGATAGGTGGTCTTTAACAACTTGAAGCTAAAGACACCAAAGATAAAGAGTTCAAAAATTAATACAATAATTTCTATCCCTGTTAAGGATAAAATAATGCTTTGGCATTAAGATTAGGACATCCTAACTAATTGTTTCCTACTTTATTTTGATGATTGGACTATTCCAAGTTTCATTGTGGAAAAATGTATTTTATCAAAAGGTCATAAACTATTTATCCTTCAAGACCTTGTCGTCCTTCTAAACTCTTTCAAGGATCCCTCTTACTAACTGGAATCAAAGGATTAGTAGATCTGTACCGTCCAAAATGGGTATGGCTAGGATTACGAACTTGTAATCTATAATCTGATAATCGAGTCGATTCCACAATTATAAGTTCATTCAATACCCGTCTAGACCGGGATAGGGTTAGATACGTTCTCATTATAAGACTAAGACTATCGTTATAATTAAGAAGTCATCCGGGCATATCTAAATAGATACTTTGTTCACATATGGATCTTCCGTTCCATTTAGGATTAGGAATAGGCATAATCAGACCTATTTTTTACATATATATCTCCTTATTTGAGAACCTATTCTATTAACCTCTTTGGGCTTCTATTGAATCGAGAAATGGGTTTGATTGTCCATTTTTTGATATAATGTTTTTGGTCCCTCCAGGATTAGGGGGTTTTCAAGAAAAAATTGTTTGCAACTTTTATTGATGATCATGTTCATTTTTGTTTGGTTTACTTGATGAGGGGAAATTTGAAGTTGAGAACTTGTTCAAAATCTTTTATCCTATGGTTAAAAATCAGTTTCAACAGAAAATTGGAATTCTTCTCATTGATAATGGTATGCGTATTTTAATAAAGTTTTGGGTAGTTTTTCTTTTTCTAAGGGCATTCACCATCAATCTACTTGTTTTGATATTACCCAAATAAAGTTCTTGGTAGTTCTTTTTTTAAAAGGGCATTCATCGTCAAACTGCTTGTTTGATATCTCTCAACAAAATGGTATAATTGAACCAAAAAATAAACACTTATTGAGAGAATCTTTTACCATTATGTTTTTAATGAATGTCCCTAAATTTCTACAAAGAGAAGTAGTTTTAACAACATACTACTTAATTAATAGGATGCCTATTCATGTTCTTAACTATATTAACCCTCTTGGGTGTCCTCAAAAGTTTTTCCTGAGGTTGGCGCCTTTAAAGGTCTTAGCCTACATCTGTTATATTTACTTGACTAATATGGACCGGTCAAAACTGTATCCAAGGGCTAAAAAAATGTGTTTTCGTTGGATATGTCCTAAACAAATAGAGGTACAAATGTTTTAATTCAAAATTTAAAAAAACCTAGCAATTGTAGATTTTTTGTTTCATGAACATAAGCACTAATTTCAAGAAAACTTCCTTTATTGGTTGAAACAAAGTGGAGAAAATTTTTGGGAAATTATTTCCACTCCTATACGTGGACCTGTGGATTCAATACTACTATCTCCTATTCTATAAAAACTGAATTTTTATGATGCAAATTCTATGATCCCTAATATTATTTCGCTCAACATTGTTGATTATTTGACAAGGTGAAAAATAGTACATAATAGTCCTAACAGATATGAATCCAAGCTTAAAATTTATACAAATAAGAAGACTTATCAAGAGAGTGGATAGCTTACTATTTCCTTGATATAAAGACAACTAGATACCTCAAATAATAAACTTGTAAACACTTCAGGTGTCTTAGACCTCTATGGCTATCCCTACTTCCCTAGTATTGTTTCACACGAATCCACTAAAAGATACTATGATCTTGATGTTCCTATAGCAATTAGGAAAGGGACTATTTCTTGCACTAGTCACCAAATTGCAAAATACTTACCCTATGGTAAACTCTCTCAAAGCCATAAGACATTTACATAAAAAATCTACCAGTTTGTTCTAAGAAATATTTAGGAAGAACTTGATGATCCAAAGTGGAAATCAGATGTGATGGAAGAAATGAAAGGAAAAATGAAACATGGGAGATTTTGGAGGTACCTGGAGAAAAAAAATGTTGGATGTAAATCAGTGTTTACATTAAATTGCAAGGTTGATTCAAGGACAGAGAAATACAAACAAGACTTGTGGCTAAAGGGTTTACCCAAATTTATGGTATTAAAACCAAGAAACTTTTACCCTAGTAGTCAAGATTTACTCTATTTATGTCTTATTATTTACAACAACAACAACAACACCTATTAGGAATCCCGCCGATATGCGGGATTTGGAGAGGTTCGGTAGTATGTAGCCTTACCCTTAACTAGTAGAGAGGTTGTTTCCAAATGATCCTCATGAAAAGGGAGAAAGAGAGAGAGAGAGAGAGTTAGGTGTCCACCATTAGGATTTGACAAGTCTATTGGTCAAGATAAAATGTTTAGATTCAAGAATTCCTTATATGGTCTTAAATAGTCTCCAAGAGTGTGGTTTGAATGTTTTGGAAAGGTTGTGAAGAGATATGACCATTATCGAAGCCAAGTAGACCATTATATGTTTTATAAACATTCTAGGGAAAGTCTTAATGGTTTATGTAGTTGATGATTTGGAAGAGATAGCTAAGATTAACAAGAGACTAGTAAGATATTTTTAGAGTAAAGAATTGGGGAAATTGAAATATTTCCTTCTCATTGAATTTGTAAGAAAGAAAGAGGCATATTTATAAAACAAAGGAAATCCATTTTTAATTTACTCGTGAAATAGGACTCCTGGGATATAAAGCTACTGAGACTTCAGTTGAAGCGAATATGAAATTTAATCTTGCTAAGGATGAAACTAATCGAAAGGGAGAAGTTTCATTGATTGGTTGAGAGATTAAGTGTGGTAAGACAATTTGTGCATTTACTAGGATGAGAATGATTCTATCTATAGGATACTAGGAGAGGTTTGATGTTGAGAAAGCAAGATAATATACAAATTGAAGTCTATACGTATGCTAATTGAGTAGCCAGTCGATTAACATCAAGATATTTGATATTTATTGGAGGAAATCTAGTCACCTAACGAAGTAAAAGACAAAGTTGTCACAAGGAGTAGCGCGGAGGTTGAGTTTAGGTCCCTTGCACATGGGATCTGTGAGATGTGGATTAAGAGGTTCTTAGGTCTGGTTTCACTGCACATGAAATTCTACTGAAACAACCATGTTGCCTCAGTTCTATCTTCATTAAGAAGAAACTTCAAAATGGTCTAATAGGTGTTCCTTATGTACCAATTGCTCACAAACAAATGACATACTTGCCAAGGGACTATAAAAGGAGGCAATTTGATTTCCTAGTGAACAAGCTAGCAAAGAAAGCATCTAGAAGCCCACTTGAGGTGTGTGTTGGAAAGGAAAAAATTTAGAGAGTATCTAGTATTAATTATACTAAATATAAGTATTGATATTGTGTAAATGCAACATATTCCGTTAAGGCCTAATCAAGGTAATTAATTAGGGTGATTGATTTTGTATAATTGAACTTTCCTAATTTACCACCCTTGTATCTCTATTTAAATGTAAAGATTGTAGTAGAAAATATGGCAATACAATACATGTTCTCTGCATCTTAAATTTTCTCACAATTTTATGATTTGTCTTAATTTTTTTATGTTATTTCATTTTCTTTAGTTTACCAAGGAAATAACTTTTGTTTATGTGATATGCATGCCAAATTGTTAGGGACATGAGGATTCAGTTTGGAACATTGCTAGCAGATTTAGGGTTTATGAAGCTTCCTGATAATCGTCAGGTACGAGTACTATGCCAGATCCTTGATATTTTTTTTGTTCCCTCATTTGCATGCAGAATTATGATGATCTTTGTTAATATATAAGGGTGTCTATGTAAATAACCTTGTACACATGTGGGTATATATGATATATGATGGTGAATTACACTATTTTTACCCTAATTCACATGGTATTAGGGAAGGAGTCGTAAAGCCCACCCATTTTATTTCTCTTGCTGGCATATCAATTTCCCCAGCCATATTTTCTAATTCTGGCATGTTTTGTCCTGGATTCTTTTTTTCTCAGTCGGCAACTCCAGCCACTGCTTTCTTTGCTGTGTTTGTACTGAGTTTTCTAGCAGTCTTTATTGTAGCTTTTCTTCTTCTATTGTGTTTGTTAACTCTTCAAGGTCATTCTCCTCCTGTCTTTAGCTGCTGTGTGTGTCACTCTCCTACTGAGTTTCAGCCACTGTGTCTTTGGGCAGCGTCATTCTCCTGCATGATCCAAGCAGGGAATTTCTCTCTCATAGAAAATGTGCTTTAGATTTGTGACAAGATACTTGATTGTTGGGGTCTAAACTTGTGGATATACCTACTTGTCCAAAAGTTAAACTTATATCCAATCAGGGGGATCCATACTCTGACCCAGCTAGCTATAAAAAAGATTAGTTGAAGAACTCCCGTACCTCACTATCACTAGACCCAACATTGCTTTCCCTGTCAGTGTAGTGAGTCAGTCTATGTCCTTTCCTTCTGTCAAGGATTGAAAGGCAACGCTTCACATTGTACGACAACAAAAGTTGCTCTTGGATAGGGACCTTGTTCCATATTTGTGTTCATATTGATCTGTTGGGATGTGCACATTCAGATTATAACAGTTCCTAATTTATAAGCGTTCTAATTTAGAGTATTGTTTTGTGGCTGGAAATCTGGTATAATGGAAAAGTAGAGAATAAAATGTGATAGTTTGCTCTGGTGCAGAGACTGAGTTTGTGAGCTTTTGTGGTATCTCCTTCATTTAGAGTAATTCTGGATTTATTTACCTAATCTTACACCAAGACACATAAGATCAATATGTGATAATCTAGCCGTATTATATATTACTGCTAATCCAATTTATCATGAAAGGACAAAAAATATAGAGGCAGATTGTCTGTTTATTGGAGAGAGGATTATATCTAGAGAGTTGATCACGGAGTTTACAATTTCTACTGATCAATTAGCCTATCTTTTCCCCAAGTCATTGAGAGGTAGACTTCCATATCTATATAACAAACTGAACATTTATGCCATATATGTTCTAGCTTGAGGGGGAGTGTTAGTCTATGTAAATGACCTTTTACATGTGGACATGTGTAGTATGTGATAGTAAGTTTGCTGAATCTAATTCACTAATTTTACCCTACTTCACAATCTAACTAAATCAATTTGGATGTTGATACTGTATCACTTAATTGCTTCGCAAAGTGTATGGAAATGTACTTTCTACTAAAACTCTTTGTATCTCGAAGTTCCTTGTTTCTTCATCTTTGTCTTTCATATTATAGAGGTTGTTTCTTGGGTGCAGATTGTGGGAAAAAATAAGGAAAGTCTTGACAGATGGCTATCTGAAAAATCACAACCGTTCAACATATATTCACATCATTCCTCAGTTGTTAAGGTAGCACTAAAGTTCTTGTTTTTTTTTTCTATAAAATTTTCTCTTCTTTCTTTTGGGATTATCACTTAAATCTAAGTTGCTTGTTTTGATTTTTAATCGTATGGTAACCATATTACGGATCACAGCTACCTAAATTGTCTGGGCTATGACTATAAAACAACCGTAGAATATTCTGTGAATCACTTATCTGAGAGCAAATGAGAGATTCTGATAACCTATCAAAAAACTTGTAATTATTTTATTAACATATATTTAACTGAGCTATGCGGCTTCCACCTTCTTTATAAAACACAGTTTTGGTCCCCCACCAATCCAAAATCATCTGAATTCTCTGCTTTATTATTATAAATGTCTATACTTAATAAATAACACACTTTCTACGTTTGTGGATTTGGTCCCTACAGTTCAACCACATAATTCTTGTGACTCTCTCTCTCTCTCTCTCTATTCTTTCTCCTTTACTTCGTTTGGTATTTGAACTAATCTAGCCTAAACAATCCCTGCTGCTGGAATCTACCACCAACAAACTAAAATCTTAAGTTGCTTTTTAACCCGAACAACTCCCATTGCTACTAGTATTACCATTGGTGTCAGATATGTTCTGCATGCCAGTTAAGTGGCAACATGCATTCACTTGCCGGTTAAATATACAGTCACTTTGTTCGTGAAAAACTGCAGTAAAACTTGACCTTTACAAGATATGTCAAAACTGGAGAATGACTTGAACATATTGTTGCAAAAGCTTTAAATGGTAGTTGAGTCAATTATATTTGTAACAAGCTTAGCATAACTAATATCTGCCCTCTAACTTTGAGGGAGTATCACAAATTGTAGAGTTATGTATTGATAGAATACAGACAATAGGCTTGATCATAGGGATTACGTACCTTGATTATAGGGATTACATTCTCTAATTAGTGTTGATCTACTTGTATATATATGTAACTCTATTCTGCACAGAAAAGCTGAGAAATATGATACTTTTTCTTAGTATGATTCTTGTGAAGAGCTTGAAGTTGTATAGCTTTTATCCAACGTGCATGTTTAGTTGCTTGTGAATATGAGTTAGGAACTGTAGTATCAGCAAAAATAAAAATGAAAACAGACTAGAAAACTTCTAAGGACAAGTGAAACTCTGATACCTTAACAATTTTGAGTAAATGGTTGAACGCTCTCTCATGAGAATCCTTTCTATTGAAGAGGAATTGATGTATAATCTATTTTTGGTAAGAATATATTCCCTTTAATAACTGATATTCTATTATAGGTAAGAACATTATATATATATATATATATATATATATGTAGAGGATGAATCTCGTAGTCTCGGCCATATTTTCTGTCATAATCTTTTCAATCATTTCCTCCCACAATCTTTGCAATTATTTTCTGCCATAATCTATGCGATTGAGGTCCATAATTTCCGCCGTTCATATTAATGACTTTCTCACTGCTTTTTTGAGATCTTGCAGGCTGTATTATGTGCAGGATTATACCCGAATGTGGCTGCCTGTGAGCAAGGAATTGCAGAAGCGGCTCTCAACAGTTTTAAACAGCCTAATGGCGTTGAAGTAAGAAGTCATCCAGTATGGTATGATGGGAAAAGAGAGGTTCATATACACCCTTCTTCTATCAACAATAACTTAAGAACGTTTCGACATCCTTTCCTTGTCTACCTTGAAAAGGTAAGCAAACTTCTGGCCTTCAGTTCTTATGTTCCATTTCTGCTTAAGTTTACTCTTTTCTGATGGTAGTTTTATCAGCTGCTTTTGTATCAGTTGGCTGGTTACTTGACCTGTTAGTTGATGTGAAGTCGAGATATCTCAACTCCACTTTTTTCTTGTTCTTTCTTGGTATGCACGCCTGGAACCCTGTCTGATGGGCACCAATCACCTATATCTATGTTGCAAAACTGTGTGTGGGATATATTGCTATTCATATGACTATGCAGGCTGAATTAGAATGTCCTGTTTAATGCAAATGATTGTATGACAGAAGAATTCAGTTCCTAATAGAGAGAAGAACCAAATTTTAAGTTTGCTGAAATTTGGAACTCATTGCTGAATATAGGTCTAGAAATCACTCTTTATACTTGTAATAACATCTAGGAATCATTCCTAGGGTTTGGTTAGTATCACACAATTAGGTTCCTAGAGAAGTCACTTCTTGAGTTGAAGAATCACTTCCAAGTATAAGAAGGTATGTTGGTTGACTTGTTTGTCTAAATCGAAAGACATCTGGAAGAGCGTATAAGATGAATTATTCTTTTTTCTGAATTGGTACATGAGTTGAGGACTTCTTGTCCTTTCTGTTACATTTTCATTGCTTTCCCTGTATTTGATTGCTAGTTATGAGATTATAATTAAGTTTACTTAGTTGATGATGGCTAGGATTTGTTTGGTAATAGTTCCTTCTGTTGAAACTGAAGTCAGCTATAATCTGAGTGTATTTAAGTTGCATGATTATTCATTCAATGATGGATAACTTGGTATGAAATTGATGTTCTAAGCTGTTTGGTTTTAGGAATGCTCGAATCTGGGAATCAGTTCCCAGAAATCCTACTACCTTACAAAGATACAATACCAAAATCCTGATTTGAGTTCAAAATCTTATCATGCATGGTAATGTTTTGAATGCAGGTTGAGACCAATAAAGTTTTTCTGCGAGATACCACTGTCATATCTCCCTTCTCAATCTTATTGTTTGGTGGCTCCATAAACATTCAACATCAGGTTAGTATCTGTTCCTACCTAGCATATACCCACGGGCAGGCATTGGTAAAACCACAAATATTGTTAACCAAGGAATTGAGTTTGGTGTAGTTCTTGGTCTATGAAGTTACATTGTTACTGATTGTTGTCTCTGCATGCCTTGGTACTCTGACAACTCTTATCTTTTCTATCTTCTAGAAATTTGCACATTATTTTCTCAGCACAATGAAGTGTTCAAGCCAACAAAGTTTCTCATTCAAACATTCAATTTTGCTAGATACATATTTGGTGTGCCTGCACAAAGCGAAGAAACTTTTATTGTACTTGTACTCACCAGAAGAAATGCTGGAAGTGCTTGGAATAATTAAAAAAAAATTGTTGTCTTCCTTCTAAGTGAATATGTTCTTTTTGTTTGTAGACTGGGGTGGTCACTGTTGATGGATGGCTAAAGCTGACAGCTCCAGCACGTTCAGCTGTCTTGTTCAAGGAATTGAGGGGAGCACTTCATTCTTTATTGAAGGAGCTTATTCAAAAACCAGAGGTAATTTTTGTTCCCTATCATCCAGTCACCTCAGTTACCATTCCTGCAAATTTTTGTTCAGTTCTTATGCGTGCTTTTACCATGCAGTATGGTTTCATAATGTGCTAAGTTTGATATCATCATCACATGCACAATTTGTTTGACATTTCTTGTGATGACTAACTTGCACTTTTAACTCCTTACCTATTGGCTGGTTTATCACTTTGTCTTGGGGGAGCTACTCTCTACACAATCAACTTTTTTAATCCTCACAAAGCACCTACTTTTTTATTCTTTTTCTTTCCTTTTGTCATGCATACATCTTAGCTTGTTTAATCCTCAGTTAGCCTATTCTGTTTTTCTGTTTTCCTACGAATTACCGGGTCATTTTTTTCTTGAACTCTGTATCTCTAAATTACTAATGCAAATGAAAGCATACTGATTTGACTGATGATAATCCTTTCCCGGCATGAACTTGCAATGATGCCTAATTTATTTTCCCTGACAGACTACCGTGATAGTCAACAATGAGGTTGTCAGATCAATGGTCCAGTTGTTGCTGGATGAGGACAAGCTTAAGTAACAGTATCATGGTATGTGTACGAAACAGAGTTTGGAAAATTTAAGTTTAATTTATTATGATTCATGCTCTCCAATTTGTAATAGTAGAGTACTACATATTACACCAATATTCCATGAAAGGGGTCTCGATATAAGATTCTCTTTTGCAGGAAATATAGCTCATCTGATTTTGTATGCATGAGTAAATACGAAGAATATTATTTCCACCGGTATGCTGTTATCTTTTGTTATGATTTACAGCCACTGTTGTCCATTTAAAAAGAGGGTCAAATTATTTACTTATAGCAACCTCTAATTAAGATAAAAGATGTCACTTTCCTATTCTCTTGAATTTACCTACATCATGCACAAAAACTTGATCCTTTTTTTTTCTTCTTATCATCCTCGTCATCTTTTTTAACTGCTGCATTATTGACTGATAAGTTTGATCCAGTTGAATGTGAACATACAGGAAATATACACGTTGGTCTACAGCATGTTTTGTGGCAATTACGCGACAGATGAACGAGGACCATAAATACAGAGTCCTTATAATGGACTAGAACATTTTAGAGATGTAGAGGAACGAACTTGATATGCATTTCACTTGAAAGGAAGCGTCTCAACGGTGCTAGTCCTCACGTCAAGTGCTCATTTTCAGCCCTTGGTGAAGTTGACTTTCCTATGCTTTACTCGAAAATATTCTTTACTTGAAAAGAAGGTGCTTCAAAATTTCGATCCTTGTATGCATCAACTCAATGATATGGCAAGAGGATGAA
>JAOQMQ010000005.1:14539617-14554443 GCA_027563845.1 Erythroxylum subrotundum | reverse complement strand
ATTCATGGGTTGCCTCCGATGCAACACTTGTTTATCATTGATAGCTCAATATATCATACACTTTTACGCTCATCCTGATCATTTCTTTACATAAGTATTTTGTAGCTTGTAAGTAAGCCACTTGTTGTAAGATAGTAATAAGGGCATAATTTATCAAATTAATAAATCCAATCACATGCATTAATGCCCTCTTCAATGACAAGCTATTAATAAAATAAGGGATAATAAAATTCCTTGAATCTTCGGTTGATACAAGCAGTTTGTCTTGGAGGAAGTGTGAACCCTTAAGGTAACTACCAATGTTTTATCAGTAATTTCTTTATTTGGTTCCTATGCCAGTTCTTGCTCAACCACCTCTGTCCATGCTTTTTTTACTTCTTCCTGGACAAAAGTTTCTGGCTCATCTTCTTTAATTATCTCCTACCACTTCTCTACTTCCTCTTCTTTGATAGAGGTTTCTTTGTCTTCTTCTTTCAGAAGCTCTTCTTGAAATGTCACTCCATTCATGAAGCCAACCCTTATCTTTTCTTCTCTATCAAACTCTCGTCAGTTAGCTTTCATTTTTGTAAGGCGTTCCATTAATTTGTCTGAAATACTCTTTTCCTTTTCTTCTTCTTCTGGGAGCTCATTTTCACTACTAAGGGTAATTGTCATTCCACATTCTATAGGATCTATTTCAATAGAAATAAGCACTCTCTTGCATCTCGTCAACTATTATCCCTGCCAACTGGTCGATCTAATTCATATTTTGTATACGAGCCTCTATTTCTTAATGCCTCATGATTGATTCTAGAATAAAATTGACCATTATATCTTCCAGAGTTGGCTCGTTAACTTGAGGTGCTTAGTATTGCAAATATTCATCTAAAGCATAATCATTCCATCCATAAGTGTAAGAGTTGCTCCATTCTGAATTATAGTTGTTCTCGTATAGTGCACCTTGAGATTGATTGTATATGCCTAATTGCTCCCACATATAGGTTGGTGTCCGACATTTATAATTGTAATAAGTACTCCCACAAATGTCGCAAGACAACCTAGACATCGGTTGAGCCTCCGAAAACATATGGAGAAACCTCCCTCTCCCATATGGTGACGTTACAGGTTGCGAAGACATATTCTGACTCCTATAAAAGTATTGTCCACCCTATCCATTCATTGTGAGTTATGGCTATAAAGTTAAATGTCAATTCCTAAAATAAACCACCAACACACTGTAAATGTAGCGAAGTTCAAAGATAATTAAATGAACAAACCAGAAATATAATAACATATAATAAAAATAAAACAAAACAAAATAAAATAAATACAAAAAATAATGACTAGAGTAATAGCATTCAGGTGTTTCTAGTATCAAAGTTCCCGACAACGGTGCCAAAAACTTGATAGAATTATTTTAAGTGTGTTAATTATGAATTATCCACAAGAGCATGACGTAACTATAACTAGTACCACAAGTACGGGTTGATCCCACGAAGACGATTAATACTAGTAGTTATTGTTATCCTATTATCTGGTCTACGAATTTGATTTGATTTTTAATTAAAGAAAATAAAACTTAAGCAAATAAAATAAAATAGGCAACAATATTAAACAGAGAAACAAGAAATCACTTAGAAACTTATTGATATCAAAATTTAGTGTATAGGTTACGAACCCCCCTAAAATCCTTAACTAGTTGATCTTATATTATGTAATTATTTTATTGACCATTGGACTATGAAAATTCCTATAGTATACTAATAGCTCTCTCGAGTCTAATAACAACTAATCCTAAGGATACCAACTGAATTACTTAGGGTAAATTTTATAGGATTGCTTGACCAAATTGTGAATTCTGCTATTAGGTTTGACCCTAATCCAGAGAATTTATGTCATCCTATCTCTAAGGTTGCAATCAACTCCTTTCAATTACAGTAGATCTATTCATTCAAGATTTCTCAATCCCTATGTCATGAAATCAGATTATGCATTAATATTTAGGATCTATTAGAACATATTTTAAACACACAATTGAATCACAATAGGTTAGTCAAAACAACTACATTAAATAAAAGAATCAAAACATGTTATACCATAAACATAGGGTTCATCTTACCTAGACACTAAAGAAATTTAGTTACACATGATAGGAAACAAAATCAAACAAAAACAAAAAAATACATATAGAAAATAAATGATTCATAATTCTAGCTCTCCCTTTTATCTCTTACTGAATATTCTTTGTAAGGTAGAGGTTTGATCTTGTATTCTCTTGGATTTTCAATGATTTCTTCATGTTTTCCACTTTTCTAGATCAAAATTGCCCCTTGAGTTACCTCCCAAAGTCTAAACACCTCTGAATGTTTGCTATTCTATTTTGCCTTTAAACACTTCTTTTTATAGTAACTTTTAGGGTTTTGAGTGATACACGATCTAAATATGGTCGTGTATTAGTCCGTGTATAACCCAAAATGCCCATAATTTGTAATTCTACATGGCCTGAGAGAAGTACACAAGTTGATGCACAACTATGTATCCCTTCTTTGCTTCAAACTTTTGTTTTATGCTGGGTTTTCATCTGAATTCTTCTTCGTTCAATTTGTGAAGGCAATTATAATTTATAAGCACACTTGGAGCAAATTAAGTACCAAATATATAATAAAAATATAAAATATCAAGCAAAAATACATCAAATATGGGGTAAAAATATGGTTAAATATGTATCTATCAATACTCATACAAGCCACGATAATAGCATGCCTCCTTATAACCCATATAACTCTTCATTAACGCCTTAATCTAGTTTGAAAGATCATCAATTTGTGTTTCCAGATCTAAAAGTGCATCATTGTAATGTCAACCCTAAAGATGCAACATGAAAGAGAACTAAATTATACACAAACAGAAGAAACTAAAAATAAAACTAGAATTAATAAAACAAAAATTGAACAATTCTCCAAAAATGGTGCCAAAAACTTAATTAATTAAATCTACAAGTGTACAAAGTCAATTATATCAAGTTATTAAAACCAAAGTAAATCCAAAGTGTTGATCCTACCAAAGCTATCTTACTATGTATATTAATCCTAGGTAAACGAAAACAATAAAATAAACAAGATTTAAGAATATAAATAAATTGATAAACTAATGCAAACAAGATAACTGAACTAGTGTAACAAAATGAAGAAGACAAACATTAGGGCTTCGAGATTCACTTATGTAGAATTTCAATTATCAAACATTGAAATAACAATAAACCTAAAATATCTATTCCTGTAATCAAGGCACACAAGTATATTAGGCAATTAACACCTATTGATGGTACAATTCAACCAAATCAAATTCCTAAAGTATAGTTAATATATTTGATTACCACTAAAGCTTAGGATACTAACGTTCTCTAGTGCGAAAGTTTTATTCTTCTAGTGCATAAATTATACTTCATCTATTGATCCTTCATTCAATCCCTATGATTGAATCTATAGTAATCAAGTATAAATCCAAGATTAAGAACAAAGAGAATAAATGCAATCAAACAGACATCAAATAATTTATTAACAATCAAAAGATTCATCACAAAATATATCCCTAACCCTAGCTAAAGATTCAATTATTAAACATAAAAAATAAAATTAAAACAAAACAATCATAACATAGAAGAAAGAACTAGCAAATTTGTCATAGACTCTTCCATATCTTTCTCTAAATCTCTCCTTGACGCAAATAATCCTTAAAACTACAAAATTATTTTGATGAAGGAGGTTATCATTAGCCTCTAAAGTCCCCTACAAAGACCCATAATGAAAGTAATTTATAGGCTAAGATTATATAAAAGAATTTTATGCTAATTAAACTTATAATTTCATATATCCTTGAAGTGTTTGTTATAAGAACTAATGTATATTACACTTCAAGACCAATGGGTCTTATTCTAGAAGTTTGTGGGTGCAGTTCATGATGATTCCAATGCAAATTTTGCTTCATGTCTGAGCTGGTTTTGTTCTAATTCTTTTATAAAATTGTGTCTATTGAGTTATCTTTACAATGCCTCTAGAATCACCTTAATGAGATAGCTAATATTATGCTCAAATATGTGATTACTCCTCAAAATCATTAATTGCACAACAATGAACCAAACATAAGAGAATATCATATCATTAAATATAAAAAATGCTATGGAAGTGCTAAATCATAACAATCTTAGCACCTACAAACATGTGAAAAATGGTCATATTAGTTTCTCTACTAAATTCATTAACTAGATTGATCAATATGTCATAACCACAATGTTTAGTATTTTAGTGAATAGAGAACCAACAAAAAATTTTAAAGGTCTAAAAGGGTTGAGACAAGGGGATCTCATATCCTTTAATCTCTCCACACTGTCATAGAACCCTTAATCAAGCTTATCGTAAAGAAAATTCGACAAAGTGGACACTTTATTTATCACTTGGAATGCAAGAAGCTTAAAATATTTAACTTTCATTTTGAAGATGAACTTTTTCTGTCTTGTAGTGCAAGCGCAACCTTAATTAAGCTCCTTGTGGATTCTCTTCACATTTTCAGCAACATCTCAGGCTTGCCATCAATAACCAATAAAAAGTGATATCTTTGTTTCCATTGGTACTACTGAATTAGCAAAACAAATAGCTCAAATTGTAGAAGTAAAGCTTCAACAACCACCTCTAAGGTATCTTAGAATCCATATTACGACCACTAGAATCACTTATAAAGATTGGAAACCTTTACTAGATGTTCTGCATAAAAGATAGGGAAATTGGAACAACAACTATCTTAGTTTTGCAGGCATACTATATATAATTGTTTCAGTTCTAAGTAGGTATATGATGATTGAGCGACTACTTAAAAATTTCCTATAGATTGGAAACAGAAATAACTCATCAAAAGCCAATATTGAATTGATCGAATTATGCTTGCCAAAGGAAAATGGAAGATTGGGAATCAACTCACTTATGACCATGAATAGGTTGACCTATTTCTCATGAAGATATAGAAGCTATTCACAAAAAGGATTTAATGGATACACATTGAATTCCTGAAAAGGAAAAGTTCCAGGAAATTCAACTAAGGCAAATCTTGAAGTTGGTGGGATTATAAACCCCTATATTAAGTAAATCATTAGGAATGGCATGAGATCCGGTTTTGATTTAATAATTGACACCTGGAGACCCTTTTATACAAGTTTCGGAATTTAGTATCAATAATGGCTGGTCTCAGGAAACACACGAAAGTAGCAGCAATCATTAGAGAGAATACCTGAATCCCTCACAATTCCAGAGGGCTCACATCAATTATACGTAACTCGTCCTTAATTCAAAAGTTAAGGTTGACATCTTAAACATAAATCTGGCGCTTTCACGAACAAAACCTGTTTAGAACCAACATCTCAGTTATTCCATAGTAGAAGCTAATATGTGTTTCCTTCTGATCATTCCAAGGTATCATTAGTACTATGGGTTAGCAATAAAGCATAAATTAATATCCAAGCACATAACCAATTTTTACCTCACAATCAACCCCATTTGTGCATTGTACAATCTCCCAAGTATAGCATCTGTTGCAGGATCACTGTAACTCTCATTGCAATGAAACATATTAGACAAATATAATCAATGGGCACAAAAACTTCAACCCTAATCATCAGGGAGACAATATCCTTTTCATGGTAGCTTCGAGTTGCTCCACTTATAGCATTTATAGATTGAAAGAAATTTAAACAAAAACATATCAATGTCAAAGGCTGTTTCAATGGATTAGAAAAATTGTTAGCAAAAGGAATGGCTAACTCACTAAGTACCAGCCTAGCAACAAAATAGAATCTTGCTTAAATCCCTTTGAAACAGGGCTCTCATCCTTTCGTATTTACAATAGGTTACATCAAGCAGAATGTGGATTATATCCATCATATTTTCAGCTTGCACCACCTTGATGAAGCCAAGATACAATTGTATCAGAAGTACTGCCACAACTTGCACCACCTTGCCCTTGGCTCAGTGGAGGCAATACAGGGAGGGGAAAGAGGAAAATTTGGCACAAAAAGTCCAATCAAATTGAACAAAAACAAAGCAAAAGAAACTAACTTGTACACTGATAGGAGTGGCAAAACTTGCCTTAGGAACAAGCTTATATAGTCTAGCTCAACTCATTCTTCTTGACACTATTATACAACGCTACAGCACATCTACCAAGCCAGAAACTGGGTATTGTACAACACATACACATCTGCCAAATCGCGCTTTTGAACTAAGCTGTTATTCCCCTATGTTAAGTAAGGGCTTCCAGAGTACAAAATTGAGCTCAGAATGATAATGCACTGATCAATGAGAGAAGAAGAGGAGACAATGGTAGGACTAAATTGAATGTACAAACTAGCGAAGTACATACCACAGCTACTTCCATTCATTCCCCCAACGAGATGACAACAAAAACATCATCAATTGACCACTTCCTTATTACGGACTTCTCCGGGGGATTAATTATGGCACGATCTGCAGTTGCTAGTCGGTATCCAAACACAATTTCTTGTCTTTGCCGGCCTCTAACCATTATGTCATAAAAACAAAGCTCTTCCTGGTCGAACAGATAGAATTCTGCTGGTTTAATACACATTTCATTCCCCTGCACTCAGAAACACTAAACTAAATCATGCATGCATAAGAACATAACTTCATCAATAATAATTCCAGTAATTTAAAGCATTCCTCATGGAAAATATCAAAACTATATAGGTTACAGAATTTCACACATCTTAGGTTGTAATTACACATTTCCCCATATTTTCATCAAAATTCCATATTTATCTTAAATATTTTCCATAAGGAGAATGGGAGTCCTACATTTTAATACTATTTTCCCTACAGAACCAATTGAAATAACACCAATATTCTATTTCATCTGGCATATTCCTAGTTTGCATATACTGTATATGACTGACAAACCAAATTGTAGAACATAATTTTGATAGCCAAATTTGAAACCTCTTCTGATCAATCTGAGCGTTCATTTAGTTATCAGTGCAAGCCAAACAACTGATTAGCTCTTTATTATGGTATTCAACTATCCCCAAAGAGGCTAGGCAATGAAATTTTAGGCAGACCCACTTAGAACAAAGAAATCCATTCAGTCAACACAAGCATTCTATCGTGGTATATGCTTTCATCAATAGAAAATTCAATTCAACTAAAAGACAAATTCAACTATGATGGAAACCAGTAACTATGATGAAGTTTGGAATGGGATAAAGCGTTAACGTTACCTGCTCAGCAAAGAGTTCCTCAAGAACCCGATTTATTTGCTTGTCTTCAGCCACCATTGCCAGTGCCATACTAACCAATTCATTTGATAAAACATAGTCACTAATCCTGGATACAGAAACAAGGTTTCTAGTCCTAGAATCCAGGATTTCACTAATTATAATTGATTTGTCAGAAGCCTGTTGCATTTCACGGATCCAAGAGCTGTGAGAGAACCCTGAAAGTCTTAAAGGACATGACTTCATATCTTGGTAAGGAAGTCGCTTTGACTGCAATCATGGAGCAGCTTTAATTATTACACAGTCAAGCACATATATAAAATCACACAACTACTTTGGATATTCAAGTTTTAACCTATGAGTAACCAAGTATAAGCACATAAACACAGTACAAATACTTCCGAAAGTGTAGAATCAGGTTTTACAGCCAAAGAAAGAAGAATGGCAAAGCATGTGAAGCACTCTTTTATATGCTCAAAAAGGACACACACTATCCATTATAGCTTTATCTCGTTAGTACCTGTATATCCCGAATAAGGAGAAGAGTAGCAAGAGATCTTGAGTCCGAATGCACAACTGAGTCCTCCAATGATTCATCTGCAAGAATTAGTATCTGTCCTCTAAGAGTTAGTAATCAGTCCAGAATTGAGCTTACATAAGAAAACATTAAAAGTGGAACTGATTTGAACAAAAAGAATAATCTTAGATGAGATTCACATCACATGATCTAATTACTGAAAAAGTTTCAAATGAACCCCACATTGGTCAAATGGGGATACTATGTCATTTACAAATGCAAAGGTATTAAAAGCATTTACAAATGCAAAGGTATTACAAGCATCTCGTATTCTGTTGTTCTGGGTTGTTAGTTCTCAAAGCCCATTGTCGTTAGTTCTCAAAGCCCATTGTCCATTCTCTTACTTTTACATATATTAATAATTGCAGTCCCCTTAGGCTTATTCATACAGGCAAAATAGAGAAGTTCAATCTCATCTTAAACAGTGTGATCTCTCCAGAACTATCACTTTAAACTTTGTCATTACATCTTCTAGCAGATACCAAATAAGCCTGTAACCATGTCAAATCTCCAGTTTTGTTCCTCATTCTATAACTTTTCTTTCTTCTTCGTAATCAGTAGTTTCACTATGAAAACTGGTGTTTTAAAGAACTAAAGGAATAGAAATTTAATTTATTTAATAGTTTATGCTATCTTGAAGGTCTTAAGTTCCAGTCAATCAGAAGTGGCCAAACACTAACTCTCAGACATAACTCAGTGCAAATTTTCCTTACTACCAAGTACCTTTCTCATTTAATGGCGTGTGCTATAATGAGTTCACTCATAGGACCAAATGTCTAAATTTCACCAGAAAAGTTGTTATCACTCTAGTTTTGAGGAGAACTGTGGGTAGGAACAAAAACAATGTAACTTACAGAATCAAATGTTTCTAGAGGAAGATATTCTAAATGCCGCCTAATGACAGCATTTCCCTCCCGATGAACAAGTTTTAGATTCTCCAGTATAGAAGTATCAAGCCCGCCATCCGAAAGCTTCTTTTCTCTTTCTTTTTCAGGGACCTCATTGAACATCCACAATTCTGAACCAGGAGCCAGTAATGCCTCTAGAACCTGAGAAATGTCAGCGCAGACAAACATCAAGTTAGAACTTTTGAAAATTTTATCAGTTCTCCTGTTCCATCCTACTGATGTGAAATGAATACATTAACCATCTAATGCACCAAAAAAAGGGTGAATAATAAGGTAACATCAAGGATCATATATTGCATGAAAACTTGCCATTATCATGTCATCAATATCACGTCGCCAGCCACAGAATAGTATCTTTTCAGGGTACTTTGGAGGATCAGATATTTTAGGAAAAGAACCTCTAGGGACCTGGACAAAGGAGATGTCATGTATTATTATAAGACACGGAGGCTGATACAAGTTGTTTATGCATAGAATATACATGTCAAGAAACAATTACTCTTTAACAACAAACAACTGTATGCACATCCTGATGGATCAGTCATCAAATTTGGGAACATTCTCCCTCCCTCCCCAAAAACAGAAGATACATTTTTTCTAAAATAGTAGAAATATTCTTGCATGACGAGAACAAACATAAAATGTTTTGAGAAAATCTCAAAATAAACCCCATTAAGACTCTTGGGGATGTATGGAACTCAAGATTGAAGGCATGGCGCTTAGCAAAATGATTGAAAGTTTGCCAGAGTAAATGATCTGCAATTTGATGATCCACCAACTACAATGAATCTAAATCTTTTTCCTTTTCATTTCCTTGGCAGATGATGAAAGGAAGAAATTGAACTCAAAGCCCCTTTGGACGAGGGGATGCCCACCACTAGGCTATTCTTTTTACTCTACAATCAACTTATCAATGTCAAGAAAGGAATAACCAATGGTAATTATTACTTCCCATTTTCTTGTCCATAACAGGAATATTCTTGAATTCAAAATTTCAAAGACGAGAGAAGTCTCTGAGTTGCAGAACCAGTTTTTCCATATGAAGTGTCAAAAGAAAGATAACCTCTGGAAGAGGACCTGGAGCATAAGTGTCATCATCCTCAGCTATTACAAGAACTTCATCCCCTTCTTTTAGGATATAGTTATCGTCTGCATTCAACTTTATCTTCCCACCTTCTGCAGCGACCTTAACTCCACAAGGAATTGCATCAGGAAATGATATCAGCACATCTTTAAACTGCAGACCATCCAACTGAGGCCACCTTTTTATGTAAAATTCTGCATTTTCAAACCCCAATATATCTTCCCAAATCTGATTGAAAATGGTAAAAAGGATATTCAAATTTGTTATCAAATCATAAGCATGAAAATACACAGAGGCTGCATTAAAACCCTATATCTTCTCAATACAAACCTATCTAACTTCTAATAAAGCCATAAGTCAATAGTTTTGCTATGTTGACAGTGTATAGGATGCAGCATTCTACCATTAACAAAAATTCAGTTTGATACGGGAGATGGGAAATTTCTATAATTATTGATCCCAAGAATACTGAATACCCAAGATTCCAACACCAGAGGGTTAAAACTCATTTCTAACCTGTGCAAGGCCAGGCTGCAGGGCGCTCTGGATCATCAAACGTCCAATCACATCATGCGCAACAACTGTTTCAATAAGTTCCCCTCCAACAAGCTTTACTAGAGGTTCATTATCAAGGTCGCTCATCTCTACAACAACATGACCCCGTAAACTCTCTTTAACTCCTGTTAGACTGAGCACAACTCTCAAGACACGGGCATCACTCTGGAAACAACGATGTAATTTCAGTCTAGTGAAAGGCATACTATGAGTCTCAGAATTAAGTAAAATTTTGTGAAAGAACCTGATCTGCATTTTCATCAGATGCTAATACAATGATAGCACGTGCCTTTGAAACTGAAACCTTAGATTGGAAAATATACAAGAATCAATGCAATGCTAGAGCCTTAAAAGGATTTTTTCACAAGTAACAAAAAAGTAAAGGGCATACTTTCTTTAAGTCAGCTAATATAAGAGGACTACCACTTCTGCATATCACAGAAGTTCCCATGAAGTCAAATTCTAGTTTTGCTATATCCATCTCCATCTCTTCCTTGTCCCTTTCTGCAAGTACAACCACCACTCCACCGCCAACACTCTTGTTTGCTATTGCAAGCTGTTTCAAAAGTGAACCCTAACAAAGCATCACTTTTGCAATATTAATACCAATAATGATGTGACATTTTGATCCTAGAAAGAGCAGGAAAAAAGTATAGCTGCAACGGGAATATAGACATGGTGAAATTACATGCCATAGCTTTTAGTTAAATTAAAGGTATTAAACAACAAAGAGACGAATATCAAGAACCAAAAATAAGCGTCATTTTTTACATACCATCAGCAACATAATTTACCCAGCATAATAGAAACTGCAATCAATATCTTAAAAAGAGATAATGGGTAGCAAAAGTAACAGCTTCCTAATAAGAAGCAATTTACAAAATCACCACTTCTTTACACCCTCTACCAGTGACTGATATCACACCAGAAATAGACATGAAAAAGTAAGACTCCTAATAAGAAGCAATTTACAAACTGATCATTATTTACACCCTCCACCGGTGACTGATATCAGCACCAGAAATTGATTTGAAAGTAGAATTTGTGAAATTTGTAAGAATCAAATGTAATATAGGATCTAAATTTGACTGCAGTACTACATGAGGTTCAACACTAAATATAGGAAGCAAATGTTAAAAGCAAAGGGGAAAAAGAACAAGGATTCAGAGTTTAGAATAAGTTTTTTAATTACCAATTTGTCACTCCATCCAAGAATCAGGACATGATTTTTTTCAATAACTTCACTCTTTCCTTTCCGCAGTGAATCTACCTTCTCTGAGATGGCATCTGAAACAAGTCCAAGCATCATAGCAAATATCAACATGCCTCCAGAACTTATAGAGACAGAAACAATCCTTGGCCAAGTCCCAAGCCTATCTGCATGATTTCCTGAATCAGCCACAAATGTCCAAGAAAGCCAAAGAGCTTCAGCCAAGCTACTATCACTGACTGCATATAGTGCCAAGCCTCCAAGCCCAATAAGAAAGAAGGTTGCTAAGAGAAGAGCTAACAGCTTTGCATAAGGATAAACGGAGAAACACACATCCACCATATATGCAATTCTCTTCTTCAAGGGAACCTCTTCCTTAATTTTACCTGTTCTCTTCGAACGAGTCTTTACTTGGGGAAGATGATCAAGGTATTTGTAGAACAAAAATGGCATTCCAAGTGTAAATAGTACAGTGTACAAAGCAACAGATCTACTGTCCGCATTTCCAATATATAATGAACTATACTCGAAGCCGTCACGTCCAACACCATTTTCAGTACACTCTTTGCGAAGACTAATATTTTCATCCTGCAAGTCAAAGAGCTACACCTAAGAACATAGGAGCATAAAACACCAAACATAATTTATGAAAATTTGTGAAACGCAGTATCAAACTTGAGCAAGAACTAAAACTTCTGTACCTCAAGTTTCCACGCTTTATTTTGCAGGTAAGACAAATAAGATACAGATAATATACAAGTGGTAAAGAGCTGCAAGGAAGAGGAGACACGAAATCGTCAGTACTTGGGCATTAAATGCAGTCAATATGCTTTCCTATAACATGGAGGAATTGGAAAAACTGCAATCCTTAGCATCCATTAATGTCCCTTCAGTCATCTAAATAAACTAAACTAAACTTACCTAACCTTTACCTTGTAGTTTTCATTTTATTAGGTTAGTCACCCAATCTCAAAGCAATGAACCAACTACAACTCCGGAACAAAAGATAAGCATCTTCTTTGTTATTCCTTTCAAAATTTTGGAATTATCAACAGTAAAGAAAGAACAAGAGAAAGAGAAGCAAATGATACAGAAAGTTATGTACAGATTTACTTGGGTCCTTGCTTTTCCATTCAGTTCAAAGGCTAGCACATAGTAATTAGTAACGAGGAGGTTGTACGAAGAGAGATAAATGAAAATTCAAAACGAAGTCAAAAATAGGAAAAAGCTATAAAAGGCAACTCAATCTTAGAAGCAAACAAACTAAACAAGCCAATCCCTAGAAGCACTTTACCACAAAACCAGTAGACTAATACAAGAAATTGAACTCCGAAATATGTAGCCTTTCCAGATTTAGAAACCAAAATCCCTGAAGAATATACAAATGCACTTTTTTTCCCCGTCTATAGCAACATTTTTGTTAGATAACTACGAAGATTGAAGCATTCCTTCTGTAAGTCTATTTCCCGTCCATTTCCTATGATAAAAAGGCGGAATGAATGAAAATTTTCCGGGCGCTTTAAGAAACAATACCAGATAGTAGGAAAATGAAAATCTCAACCATTGAGCCTGAGTTGCCTTTGAACTAAACAGAAACCCAGAACTCGACTGAGACGCCAGAACTTGACTCGTCGGCTCCTTCACTTTCTTTTCAACCTTCACTTTATCATCTTTTCTCATCGAAATATCAACAGAAGGTCTAGTCACACCAACAAAACTCTCCTTCTCTTTCCCCCTCTCCTTCTCATCCATTATCGTACTATTAGCAGTACCACGGCGACCCTTCAACGTAACCCGATTCCTAACCACATGGGGACCCAAAAATGAAGGGTACATCCAGTCCCTGTCAGAGAAACTATTATTGTCACTATGGTCAACAAAACTACTTCCCAAACTCGTTGGGGTTGGGGATGGCACGTCAGTTTCACAGATGGAGACACGGAGATCGGACCGGAGCTGGAGAAGGGACGAGGGAGGTGGAGGAGAGGCGGAGATGCGGCGGACGGCCGGGAAGAGAGGGCCAGGGAAGTGGGTGTCGTCGGATATTGAAGAAGAAGAAGAAGAAGAACTGGTTTTGGTTTTCTTTGGGAATGGCGGCCTCTCTGCCTTGTTAGTTGGGGGAGGTGGCGACCCTGAGCTTTCGCTGTTTGCTTTTGCCATTATTCCTGTTTTTTCGTCTTCTTCAAAGCATTTGCATTTTAGAGATCCAGACGACAGTGAAAAGAAAGCTCTTTTTCCTACTTCGTGTTATGTAATAACAAGTGGGCATGTGGGTCCGAGTGGATCTCGGCCGTACAAATTGAGGTGGGACCTCAGTCTAAAGTGAGAGTGCAAAGTGAAGAGATTTGTCTGTTTCGGTTGTTACAGTTAAACTATGAGTAGTTTATTTTGGTTCGCAGTCATCTCTAAACCGAAAGTAATCAAAAGTCCTAGTCCTACTTACAATGAGTCGGAAACGAGTTTTTAGTTTGTAATTGTTTTACAGCTGACCCTCACTTCAATTGTACTTCCATGTGTTTCACGCATAGATCAGATCACCTGATCTACTATGACTGGTTTATTCTGTTGTAATCCATCAAAGTTGTTTCCATACCTATATATTTTGCAAGTAATATGATTCATTTTTGGTACTTAAATTTGAAATTATTACAATTCTATTTCTACTATAATATTTTGCATTTTATTTATTAAATTAAAGACTATTTTAATTCACCACCTTAAGGATAACATAATATATTAGTAATAACTATCTTTATGATATTAATAATTAAATTTATCAAAAATAAAATAATATATAAGAGATCAAATATCATTGACGTACGTAGCATCATCATCATCATCATACCCCGAGGTCCCGCAATGAAGCAGAGTCTGGGGGGTCTGATAGTACGCAGCCTTACCCCTACCTGGTAAAGAGGCTGTTTCTAGTAGGCCCACATGCATATGTGACATAATACTAGTGATGTAGGGTAAAAAGAATAAATACGTAAAGACTGGTAGGAAATCCAAAGATATTCCTGATAGTGACCATAATCTGCTATTACCTTTCACCTTGCAAAGACCAGCATCCGCTCTATCGAAAGGCATCCATCTTAGCCCACGCTTCTTACGTTTCTCACAAGTACTATCTTAATAAATCCTCGAACGTTGAAACTAACAGACCCTCAACTGGAAGGGTAGAATGGTAATTTGGCATAGGATGGGATAGATTGGAAGGAATTAGGACTGTTCATGCAT
>JAOQMQ010000005.1:14515746-14526974 GCA_027563845.1 Erythroxylum subrotundum | reverse complement strand
GAAATGCAATGATACATATGAACCTTTGACACTATGTTATGGCAATTTGGTTGATGATATTACGAGAGAAGTTTCTTGCTTTAGATGTGGTAAACTGGACCATTATGATTTAATAATTTTTATTCAATACTTTTTTTATTTTTCTAGCCTTTATTTATGTCCATTCATTGTTTTACTTAATATAGATTTATCTTCAATTATTCCTCTAAATAACACGACCCTAGAATGTCGAGCAACTTTTACTTTTAAAATGTATATGACTTGACATTTTGTGTTATATTAGAGGCTAAGATGGTTGTATCCTTCTTCAAAATATCCTTTTGTCCCTATTATATTTTCAATTTCTTTATTATTCTTACTAGATGAGAATTGATTTGTGACTTTTAATTCTCGAAAAGAAAAATAAAACTAAAATAAATAAATAAGGTAAGTACATCTATCATTTTCTATAGTGTAGTTTCAATGAGTTCAACTTTTGATCATACGAGGATTGTAACTACTAATACTAATAATCTTTTTATTAGCTAACCTTATAAAAATGAATGATTGATTAAAGGAAAAGATTAAATAAAATAAAATCACAAATAAGAGGTAACCGATAAAAGCAATAGGTAAGAACGAAACAACTAGTCAAATATAAAGATCTAGATAAAGAATCCCCCTATAACCTTTTTTATACTTGAATAGTATAATGTTACCAAATAGCTACTCCTCAACAAATGGAGTTACTACAATCTTTACAAGAAATTCTACAGATCCAGTAAGTATACAACTTCCAACATTACAAACCTACAGATTCAATCCCATTTTAAGTCTTCTTATGATGATTTCTCTATAAAAAGATGTCGCAATCAACCTAAACTTGGTGAAATACCCCATCCAATTGTATTGCTAAATATCCTTAGGTTTTCCAAATAGTTTAACATTCCTCATTCTCCATGGAAAATCCTACTTTGAACAGTTTTGATCACATTTCCCATTACATCTCAGTCTACAAGCCATTTGAGAGTGCACAACCTAGTTTGGTTGTTTCTTGCAAATTGAAAATCTTAAGGAACTGTCTCCATAATGGTTAGCTTATACATATTTGAAATACAAGTGAACTAAAGTCTCCATACAGTTTGCATAGAGTAGACAAATGGTGTCTAGTACATGAACTTTAGCTTGTCTCTAGTACCCAGCCTCTATAAAGCTATTAACCACAAGATAAAGGAGTGTGTTAGAGCAATGCTTTAGTCCCATATGAGTTTATGGAATTGAAATTTAATCATGGGCTATAATAGCAACTTCCTACAAGATTCAATAGAAAATGTATAAGTGTTATATAGATCCCATCTTATTACATCAGATTGTCTCTGATCAGGTTGGTACTCCAACATATTATTCATGGTGAAGCTAGTACTTCTATTTGAATGAAAATGCTAGGACCAGCTTCCATTTTGTATTAGCATGTTTACCTTGGTGTCTTCAAGAACTGATCCTCTTAGAGTCTGATAGTATTGTGTGATGTACAAAGGTCCCAAAGGATGCCAATTATCAAACCATAAATTTGTGTTCCTTCCATTTTGTATGAAGTGTTTGACATTAGATTGCATGAATTGCCTTGTGTTCAGAATTTGTTGGAATGCATATGATTGAGTTGGTTTGCTTTGAATAGTCCATATACTATCTTGTTATCGTATGAGTCCATTTCACCGACAGACTTTCTTTTTCCACACATATTCTCCATAGTCTCTTAGCCATTAAAGCTTTTTCCATTCTACTAGCAGAAGCGTTTTGAAGTCCTCTATAGTCCTTAGGCAGACATATTGGGCTCCATTTAACTTTGGGAGACCTTCCCTGATTTTTGTTATGTCCATGCCATACAAAATCCCTTATACATCTATCAATCTTATTTAGAGTACTCTTAGGCAAAGCAATATATAAAAGCCAGTAGATACGTAGGTTATTAAGAATTGAGATAGCCAGTTGTAATCGGCCTCCACAGGAAAGAAATTTATAACACTAGTGTAATATTCTTGTGAAGAACAAGGTAAAATTAGAGGGCTTGATGCATACTTATGACCCTTGTATCACTTATATAAAAGTAATTACATAGGGAAACAATCTTAGGAATAAATAGGAAATCACTCACTAAAGAGGGAGATCATACTCTCCCTAATATTGTATTTTCTATCATCTAATATAGGTATTTTCTAACACTCCCCCTCAAGTTGGAGAATACATATCATAAGCTCTGAGTTTGTTACATATAGGTTTCAACTGAGACCCCCTAATGCTTTAGTGAGTAAGTTAACAAGTTGATCTTCTGCCTTGACATATGGTGTCTCAATCAATCCTTCTCGAAGATTTTCATGAACAAAGTGACAATCCACTTCAATATGTTTGGTTCTCTCATGAAAGACTTCGAGGCAATATGAATGGCTGCTTTGTTATCACACATCAATTTCATTGGAGTGGAGTGCTCAAAATCAAGCTCCCCGAGAAGATGCTTCAACCAAATCAACTCACATTTAGTATACGTTATAGCCCTGTACTCAGATTCTGCACTAGAACATGCAACAACTGACTGCTTTTTACTTTTCCATGACAATAGGTTTCCACCCAAAAATACACAGTAGCCTAAAGTAGATCGTCGATCATAAGAGCCTACCTAGTCTACATCTGTATATCCTTGAATTTGAATATGTCCATGATTCTGGTAAAGAAGATCTTACCTTGGAGAGCCTTTCAAATATCTTAAAATTCTAATAACTGCATCCCAATGATTGGTTTGCGAAGATCCCATAATCTGACTCACTACACTTGTAGCAAACGAAATATCTGGATGAGTAACAATCAAATAATTTAGTTTACCAACAAGTCTTCGATACTTATCTAGATCTTCCAACTGCTCTCCTTTATCAACATTAAGTTTTATATTTGGTTTCATGGGGCTATCAACTGGCTTTGTTCCCAATATACCCGTTTCCTCCAGAAGATCAAGAACGTACTTCTTTTGAGATAGACAAATCCCCATTTTTGACCTTGCTACCTCGATACTTAGAAAATATTTTAGTAAACCAAGATCCTTTGTTTGAAATTTAGTCTGTGGGAACGACTTTAAAGACTAAATTCCTACTTTATCATCTCCAGTAATAACAATATCATCAACATCCATAACCACTATACTAAAGCGCCCAAACTAAGCTCTCAGTGACTGTTTTAGACCACACAAAGATTTGTTAAGGTGACACACTAGATTAATCTCCCCCTGAGCAGCAAACTCTAGTGGTTGCTTAATAAAAATAGTCTCCTGAAGATCACCATGAAGAAAAGCATTTTTACATCAAGTTAATGAAAAGCCAGTCATGGTTGGCTACCAATGCAATGAAAACACGAACAGATGTCAATTTGGCGACAAGAGAAAAGGTTTCAGTATAATCCATATCATACACCTGTGTATAACGCTTAGTTACCAAACGAGCTTTTAAACGATTAATCGTGCCATCAGAATTGACCTTAACATTGAACACCCAATGATAACCCACAATTGTCTGACCATATGGAAAAGGAACTAAGTCCCATGTAGCATTAGCTTGTAAAGCCAACATCTCTTCTTCCATGGCATGTTTCCATCCAAGACAATCCAAAGCTTCTGAAACAAACTTAGGCATAGGTATGGAAGACAAAGTGGATACAAAAGCAACATATGACGGTGATAATGAGTTATAAGAAACAAAGTTTGAAATAGGGTGAGGTGTCCAAGACCTTCTTCCATTACGGAGAGCAATGGGCCAATCAAGATCATCATATGATGGAATTGAATACGGAGAAGACAATGGTGACAAGCATGAATCATTTGGTCGTACTTCAAGATGAGTGCGTCGAGTATAAACCTGCAAATAAGGATGAGAGAGACGTTCCAAAGGAATAAGATTAGTATCAGGAGCAACATAATTGGGAGTTATTTGGAAAGGAACAAAAGAAATTGGCAAACATTTGTCAGTGTTAGTAGAGACAGACCGAGCGTCAGAAAATTATGGTGTGTCTTCAAAGAATGTAACATCAGCAGACACAAAAAAACGATTCAACGATGGGCTAAAACATTTATACCCTTTTTACAAATAAGAGTACCCGAGAAAGATACACTTTATAGCTTTTGGATCTAATTTATCTGTGTTAGGTTGAAGCTGGTGAGCAAAATAAACACATCCGAATACACGAGGAGTAAGGAAAAAGGGTCTTAATAGGGAAAGAGAACTAAGAATGGAGTTTTATCGGTTAACACAGAAGATGACATTTGATTGTTAAGAAAACATACAGTAAGTACAACATCTCCCCATGAACTTTGGGTACATTCATATGGATTAACAACGTATGAGCTGTTTCAACAATATGTTGGAATTTTCTCTCTGTTACCCCATTTTGTTGAGGAGTGTGTAGGTAGAAAGATTAATGTTGAATACCTTCTTGTTTCAAGTAGCTAGAGAATGAGCTAGAGAAATATTCTTGAGCATTATCATTATAAAGAATATTGATTTGGGTATTAAACTGATTTTGAATTTCAGCATAGAAAGAATAAAAAATAAAGAATATTTCGAAATGATCTCGCATTAGATATAACCAAGTTATTCGAGAGAAATCATCAACAAAAATTACAAAATACTGAAATCCCAATTTGGACTTGACATGACTCGGACCCCAAATATTTGTATGGATTAACATGAAAGATTTTTCAACTCTTTTATTGACTTGAGGAGAAAATGAAGTACGATGATGTTTTCCTAACTAACACGACTCACAATTTAAATTGGAAACAAAATCTAACCCCGAAACTGCTTTCTTGAGATTATCCAAAGATGGATCACCCAATTGACTATGGATATCAATAGGAGAGACTGACACTGGGCACGCGATGAATGATTGCAACTTGTCAAAATAGTACATTCCATTCGATTCACGCTTCTCCAATCATCATCCTAGTCTTCAAATCCTGGATAATGACATTATCAGGGCAGAAACATACATAACAATTTAGTTGTTTAGTCAATTTGCTCACAGACATAAGATTGAAAGGAAAGTTCTATACAAATAATGTAGAGGGTAATGTGAGAGAAGAACAAGGATGAGAGGTTCCAACACCTTTAATACTGACAGTAAATCCTTCAGCAACAGTAAGTTTATCATTATGAGAGGCGGGTAAAGGAACAATATGGTTAAAGTTGGTTATTTTACCTGAAATATGGTCAGTGGCACCAGAATCTATTACCCATGATTGTTTTCTAGGGATAGATGAATAACAAGTGGTTGGGTTACTTTGATGAGCCACAGATGCCATAGAGGAAGACGATGTTTGCTGAGCTGACCAATATTGCAAAAACTTAGTATGCTTATCCTGAGATAAAGTAACATATGATTGTGAAGATGTAGCCGAAGACTGTTCTTCAAGAGACGCAATATAAGCAGCTCGCAAATTGGGATATTTATCCCAACAAGAACTTTTATCATGTTCGCCTCTATCATAATGTGTGCAATAGAGTCGTGAGCCTCGTCCACTGCATCCTTCTCGACTTCCCCATGGCTTCCTTTGACTTGTGAATCAGATTGTGATGCAAGAGTTGACCTATCAGAGTTATTCCCCTGTGGATTCGTCTTAGTCATAGAGCAAGAGAATGTAGAATATACATCAACCAAGATAGAAAGTTTATTCCTCCCAAGATTTGTGCTCGCACAGGCTCAAATTCAAGTTTCAATCCAGCTAAAAACGTCATAGTTACCAAGTGCTCTCTTTGAATCTGCATCTCCTTAATATCAGATGTGATTGGTAGTAAAGAATTCAACTCCTCAAATGCACGTTTCACTCCCAAAGAATTCAATCAAACTTCCTTCCTGTTTGTACTGAAATAACTCAATAGAAACATCATACATGTGAAACATATTACTGGAGTCAAGAAGCTTAGCATAGTCCCAAGCTTGCTTACACGTGCTAATATGAGAGAATAGGACTGAAATTTCAAGTTCCATAGAATCGAAAAGAATATGTAGTAATTGTGCATCATCACCTTGCCAATTTCTAGTATTTTCTGATCAGCTGGGGGATCAGATGTAAGATGGGACAACTTTCTCTAACCTCGAAAGAACAATTCGACATTCTTAGACCAAAAAGGATAGTTATTACCGTTCAAACATTGCTTGGTGATTCGCAAAGTTGAGGAACCCATTGTTGGAACACCTGTCAATGATTTGCTATTGTAATATAACATCTCCTAGTTATGGTAGACATATTTCCTAGCTAAACAGACACTAAAAACACTACAATGTTCCAAAATATATAAAAACATTAATGTTATCAAAGAATACCCATGTCTGGATAGTTTTGACACAAAGTAAGGCCAGAACTCCATGTAGGACACAGTAGCGAGCTGACCCATCTAATTGCCGTTGTCGGTAGTCGCTGGACAACGTCGTGTGACGCTTATGCATCGACGAGTGGGTGATTTTTCGGTGACACCATTGGTACTCTTGTGGTCGCCGGCACCCTCGAGTTACTTCTGTAGATTTGGTTTTTTGTTTTGGTAAGTGGAGGTAAGTGTTTTGGATAGATTGGAAGGTGTTAGGGTTTACAGTAAAGAAGTTTTGAGGTTTGGAAATTAGTCTCTGATATCATGTGAAGAACAGAGTAAAAATGGAGGGCTTGATGCATACTCAAGACCCTTTTATCACTTATATAGAAGTAATTACATAGGGAAACAATCTTAGGAATAAATAGGAAATCACACACTAAAGGGGGAGATCATACTCTCCCTAATATAGATATTTTCTATCATCTAATATAGGTATTTTCTATCATCTAATATAGGTATTTTCTATTCATGGACAATCTCTCGCTTACTGCCACTTTCTCTACCGGTTGCCTTAAGCTTGCTTTTCCTCTACGACACCGACGATCCCATGGCTTTACTTTTGGGTAAAATTGGTTTATGGGTTGTGGAGGGACGTGCGGTTCCAGACAAGGAAACGATGAGAAGAGAAGATGGTTGAAGAACCAACTGGTTCACTGAAAAATTGACTCGTTTATTGATAAACAATCAGTCGGTTCATACTATTTCGATCGAACAAATTGATCGATTCAATTTTTAGAATATTAATGTTATTATTATATTTTAAAATATTGTAATATGACAAATATCTCTAATTATTTAACTATAACGAGTTAAATGTGATTTATATATTTTATATTACTCTTACTATATAAACTTGATGTATAAAATTATTTAATTATATTAAATATTCATATTTTTATTCTAATAATTATGATAATTAATTAATTTAAGAATAAAATTTGATATGTTAAAATATGAAGTTAAATTAAAAATTAATATTAACACCTAATAGTATAATAAAATAAAATAATAAAAAGAATGATGAAATTAAAAAAATTTGTATTTTGGTTTTTATTAAAAAATGTTAATTTAATTACATGTATTTATTTTTAATATCTTATTCAGATAAAATTTTATTTTTAATAAAATATTAGAAATCAAAAGTAGGAAAAAAATAAAAAAGTCACAAAAAATTAAAAAGACCCAAAAAAAAAAATGTTGTAAAGATTTGACAAGTTAATTGTGATACCTCTTTCGTTCTCCATCTTTAAAAGGTAAAAACATTACCAGACCTTTTTGATCACGCTTAACCGAAAGCTCCAATAACGTTAATAATATATTTTACTTTCCGTTTCTGGCGCTACGCGTTTTACCTGATTTCTGCTCTTCTGCTCTACGTTCAATTCCCTATTCACTACCCCTCCCCAAAAAAAAAACAAAAAACCAATAAAACGCACCCGCGTTTTACAACTTATCGGCTTTCATATTCACGGTTAGCTCGCTAATTCAATATTTCATAGGATGTATTTTTATTGTATTGCTAATTTGCTGTTCATGCTCGTTCACAAATTTTAGGGTTTTCGTTTTCTTTTGCAAGACCAAATCACACGTTAAATGCTTCCCTATCAAAATTCGTTTGGGTTTTGTTCAATTTGCCAAGTTGTTCAACGCTCGTTTTGTAAGTTTGAATGGATATCTTTACTCTGGTCCCTGAAAAATTGTTGGCCTGACTACACTAATCAAGCATGCATTTGTTATAATTTGAAAGCTTTGTAGCGCTTCTGCTCTCTAGAGAAATGCAGTAAATATCTCCTCAATTCTTGACGTTTTCTATGAGGACAAATGTGTTGTTTAGTTTGATATTTGGGTCTTTGTTGCTAAGAATGCAGAAAGATTCGAAATTTTCACCAGAGTATGAAGCGAAAGAGAGGGAACAAGAAAGGCAAAGCTAAGGGCCGTCATGGGGATGCAAAAAATGAGGCAGCTATAAATATAGTCACACTGACTAGTGAAGATAATTCTGGGGTTGATGAATCGGATAACATTGATGAATATGCATCTCGAATGGAGGTTGATACACCTTCTTCTACTGGGACAGACCAGCCACTGAATGTTGCAAGTATCAATCCTGATGGGTCCATCGACAAGACCACTGGGAAATCCGTTGGGCGTGTGAAGGTTAAGCTCAAGACTTCGAAGACTATGGAATCACAGAGTGATACTGACAAGAGTAGCCTACAATTGGTTGTGGACAAACGAGGTGTAGCTGGTGATAAATTGGAAGATAGTGACAGTTCATTGCATGAAGCGAAGATTAGTGGTTCAGGGAATGTTTCGAAGACACCTGGCAGTATAAAGATTAAGTCGTCAAAGGGGCTGGGTGTTTTGAGTAGTGAGAAGAGCAGTACTACTGTAGTAGTACCGGATGACAGTTTGCCACCAAAAGAAATCAAAGCATATCAGCGTTCTCGATACAATAAGGAAGAATTAAATGCTGCATTGACGGTATGCTGAAAGTAGAGCTAGATTGCTAATGGCTACTTCACATATGTAGTTTTTAAGTCTGTTTCTGCAGATGTAAGCGTAGTACGTAAGTTGATTCAGTTTATCCACTGTAGGTGATTAAGAAGGTGATGAAAATGGATGCAGCTGAACCCTTCAATGTGCCTGTGAATCCAGAAGCCTTGGGAATACCTGTGAGTGCATAGCTGGTGAAATTCACTACTCCTATGGTTCTTATGCCACCAAGTACTTGGAATTATATTATTAACCTCCTTGAACGCTGCTTTTATATCTCTTCACTGTTTTTCCTTTTTGTATTCTTTATCATAATAACTGTCCTTTACATTTACTTTGACACTGAAGAAAAATATAATGACTTTATAATATAAAGAAGTGTATGGAGGTGTCCAATGGGCATTTTCTGTGCAGTTATATAAATTAAGATTGAGCTCAATATGTCAATCACTGTTGTTCACAGACAAGAAGTATATTCATCTGGTTAGCTTGCAGTCCGTTATGCTTCCTTAACGTTTAAGATGAAAGTTTACGTTTATATGATCACCTTGCTGTGGTGAAATTTAAAATGCCAAACTGCTAACCACTTTTCATGGGATCAAATTTGTCTTTAGCGGGGAGGGGTTTGAAAGTTGTAGGATATGGATTCAAAGAGTTGCAGAGTGATTTGAAAGTTTTACAGTTTTAAGGATGTGGCTATTTTCCATTACTAATGAGATTCTCTTTCACTAACTCTTGCTTTCAACATTTTGTGTTTTGGGTGGGGATTGTTGGAGCAGGATTATTTTGAGGTCATAGACACACCAATGGACTTTGGAACAATATGTGGCAATCTTGAAAAAGGTCACAAGTATAAAAATTCAGAGGATGTCTACAAGGATGTCCAATATATATGGGACAACTGTTATAAATATAACAGCAAAGGGGACTATATCTTGGATCTCATGAGACGGGTGAAGAAGAATTTCATGAAGTACTGGACAGCGGCTAGGTTATACACTGAACAAGGTACAGAAATAACGGTGAAAATTTTATGATTGTTGGGAATTTTTTAGCTCCTATCCAGTATCTACATAAATTTGCTTTTAAATTTTCCTTGGCTTTGGGGTCTCTTATTCATACATTTTAAACTTAGTTTTTAACTCGAGCTGCTTAGGGATAACATGGTTTATCATTTCTTCTACATGCTAATTGATTAAACTTTTAGTAATACTTACCTTTTAACCTAGATTTATGATTCAGTTTCTTCTTATTTTTGATTATCTTGAAATATCTTTAGTTATTAGCTTTTAAAGATACAGGTTGACTTTTCGTTTGGCACTCTAAACTCTTCCATTTCGCTTTTGATAGGTGCTGAAGGAGTACAAAGTGAGGATGTTGCAGTCTCTAGTCAGGGAAATGTTAGAAGTGGCCAGCCGAAGCAGAAGACAAAAAAGCGTCATGGGTATGTTCTGGTAGTCTCTCTTTTTTTCTTCTGTTCATTCACATGATATATATCATGCATTGCTCACAGCTACCACGCTAAGGTTGTGTCTTATTTCCCCCCAGTCACTTTAGTATGCATGTACATAAATGAGGATAGAACTTATCACTTTTTCATATGAAACATGCATAATGCAATTCATTATTTATTAATCTTTTTGCAGACGACGACATAAAGGTGATTGTTTATGTGCAATATGTGTTCTTAAGCGACGTAGAAGGGAACGGGAGGAGAATGCTAGACTTTTTAAGAGCCAAAGTGGAGTGGCTGAGAAAAAACTTGCTCAACAGCTCAAGCAAGAGGTGTGTCTATGTTTTGGACTAACTATTACTGTTGAACTTTTAATTCCTCATCATTGTAATAGCTCAGCTCTAGCTGTCAAGGATCCAAATAAACTTTGAGCAGTTAAGAGAGCTTTTATTGCATTGTCCTCTTTTCTTTTCTTTCACTATTTCAGGAACTATCACAGTTTGATTCCCTACCTCTTTCTTGTCTTCTCATCTTCTGTCATATTTGTCTTCCTTCTTATTGCGACTTGGTTGCAGCATGCACCTGGCTAGTTGCTATTTCTCTTGAACATATATTATTGGCATAATGGTTAGCAAGAAACATGAAATTTGTCACTTGTGCTGTTCAACCAGCTAAGTCTTTTAACCAGACAATGAGGCATATGGTTTCAGTGTAGAAATAATTTCTCATCATTTGCATGGCAATTGGTATACCTTACTTTTTACTCTTATTCTTGTTTATTTCTTGTATGTTGAAGGATTCTTCACTTAGGGAAAGCCCTCATGCTGATGATTCATCATCAAATATGGGTGAATCAGTAGATGCTGATGCTGATGCTGATGCTGATGCTGATG
>JAOQMQ010000005.1:14497032-14515646 GCA_027563845.1 Erythroxylum subrotundum | reverse complement strand
TAAAAGGAATAGAACTGGAGGTAAAGGATAACGAGCAGCAGGATAGCCTGACGGAGAAGCATGAAGAGGATGTGAGAGAGGATGAAGATGAGGGGGAAGAAGAGGAGGATGATGAGGAAGATGAAGAAAGAAACGGGGTAGAGATTCAAAGGAAAGAGAAGGATGAAATGCCTGAGCAATTACAGTTTGGTCATAGATTAGAAGAGCTTAATCAACAATCACTGACGGAGACAGCTGATAATACGGGTTCAAATATGCAAATGCAAACATTAGAAGGGCATGCCGTAGATGAAGACATTGTGATAGTGCAAGAACATGAGCTCAAGGTATCGAGTTGACTAATTTCTATGTTGCATATTTATTTGTGTATTATTGAATGTATAAAAATTATGAGTAATTTAGATACAGGATTTCTTATGAAAAAAAGGAATGATGACAAGAAAGGCATGTATTTTGATAAGAAAGAGCCTTGACTGAGATTAAAAATAACAGTGGCAATGAGATAAACATAGCTAGAAACACATGTTTTCTAGCTGTATAATATAAGGAAATGTTTGCATATATTTTTGAAGGAAAATTTAGAAAACTATTCGAGTTATATTTAAGAGAGATGTTTTCAGTTGTTGATCACAACTCTAATTCTTACCTTGGATTATATTGTCAGAAAACTAGAGGAGCATCTGTGTGTTTTACTTCATGATACTGGGATAATGAATTTTTGCTGTTGATTTATTTGACTCTATTTTCCGTTCATACCTTCACTCCTAGTAATATTAATTTTAACCAAATTGGTCTGTCAGTATTATTTCTTTCAACTCTACTTTCCATTCATACATTCAATAGTGAATTGACATTCTTCTAAACCAAATTGGTCGATAGTTATCATTTGACCGATATGGTAACCATTTTTCAACCTGTTATACAAATTTACAGAACTGTATATGCTAGTCAATGTTAATGATTGTCTATTGACTTTGTAAATTCCAACACTTCTCATTTTATAGATGTCAAATTTTTGTGCTCTGTTGTATGATCCTGACATTGAATACTAGGTACTGCTGCTATTGTAGAGTCAATCCCTGGTCAATAAATGCATTATATTTCAGGCTGGTAATATGGCAGATTTGCATGCAAATTTAAAACATTATTGTGAGGAGGCTGATATCATATTCTTTCTCCATAAATTATCCTCAGCTGCAAGATTTCTGAATGTTTAAATTTGTCTTTACTATTAATTTGTTCTTAAATATATTATTGTCTTGAATGACTTTCATAATTGGAACTCCTATCGAAAGGTTGTTATGTATTTGATCATATTAAGTTTTTATTGTCGAATGGTATACTCAAAACTTCGAAGAGACGCAATATATCTTCATTCACCATGTATAGTATAAGTACAATGCCTTTGTTTTGATTGATCATGGTGTAGTTTACATGGTGATGGACATTCTTCTTCTGGATTGTTGTTACCTTCAAACAGCTTCATAAATGGTTTAGTGTTTTGAGTAATTTGCTGCATTCTGTTTTGTGTAGTTTCAGAAGTTAGAAGAAAGGAGAAATAGGGCACATATGCTTGAAAAATTCCATGTTGCAAATCCCATGCTTCTTGGCCTGTGTAATGCTCTGTTCCCAGAGAACCGTGGGTCTGTCTGGAATGGGTCTCACTCACTTTTTCAGCATCAGAGTTCTGGTAATGGAAGCTCCATCCATGCTGCAATTGAAACGTTGATGAAATAGGCCTCTGTTTAAATTACTTTGTACACGTGTATTTGGCTTCCGTCATCAAACTAACTGGGAGCTCCTTTACAGTTTAGATTGAGAAAGGGTTAAATGAGTTAGTTGTTTTCTGTCTTTATTTTGAAAATGAAAATGTATTGAATAAAACACTTGCATTCAAGCCAAAGATGACCATGTCTCGAGCTCTATTAATTGCACTTTAAGGGAATATCCATCTGTTTGCTTAACCACTGAATCCAAAACCCCTGATAATATTACTGGGCAGCTAAGCTATGGATAACACTGCTTGCTCGTATATTCATTTGAGGCTATAAGTAACCATGCCTCAGTTTCCTGGCAAGTGCAGCATAGCTGACCCTGCATTAGCGTGGCAAGATATAGCGAATCGGATTCCTCAATGAGACATACCAATGAAGGTTTTGCGATGGCTCATGTTGGCTGGTATTTGCAGTAGACAAATACTCATGTGGAACTAGTTAGTTAGGAAGAAGGAATGGTAATCCTTACTGATTGAGCTCATTTTGATGTAACGAGTTATCCCTTTGTACACATTGGCTTGCCTTTTAAGGCTTAATTCAATTCATATTTTTCCCAAAAATAAAAATCTTATCATTGGTCCTCTTTATCCCATAACACGGTGAATGAGTTCTTTAGCTACCAAGATATATACACCATTTTGTTGCCACCATAAGAAGTCAAAGCAATCAATCTTACCCTAACACCTAACACAAGCTATACAAGACAAGTACAACAAGACTTTAAATGATGCTAAGACTACTCTAAAAAAAGTAACAAGGATTGGAGCTTGAAAAAATAAGGCCAGATAAAAAGGATAATTAGCAGTAAACCACAAAAAAGGAATTACTAAAGTAGTTAAAAATAGAAATCAAATAAGCTTTAGATTTGAGTCAACTAACTAAATATGATATAGATTGATATTTTTATTATAATTATTAATTTAAATCAAGTTTAATTTGTGTTAACATATTAGTGACGTTTGATTATTTTACTTCTGATATTTATACTGCGTATATTTCATCGTTATTTTTTTAACTAAAATTTCAAAGAATGATTTAAAAAAAAAAAACTGAAAATTACAATGAATGTTTTTAAAATTTACAAATTAAGGAGTTTTTTAAAATTTCTTAAATTACAGGAGAAACTGATGGTTGGGCCTTAAACAGAACCACTAATAAGATGGATTTAAAATTTTAATATTAATACACCTAACAAAACAAAAAAAGAAACGTTAAAAGGAAAACCAGTGAAGTGCAGCTAAAAGTGGAACTCGGTCATCGAAAATGACTCCAACTCCATTTTTGAATTGATAATTAAGGCATAAGGTTAACTTTGTATTCAACAATAGAATAATAGATAAATATAAGTATGCTGAAGTGTTCCAGGAGGTCAGAAATTCCCATAGAAACAGACATGAAGCTTGAACATTATTAAATATTGGGTTGTTATGAACAAGGTGTAGTGCATGAGATGAGGTGTATAATATGAGTCAGGGAAATACAAGATTAAGTTCACGGGCAGGCCAATAAATGCCCTCCCTTGGGCAAGGGAGAGGTGCCGGTTGGGCTATGTAAGTAGGCTGGTGTTGTCCAGGCATCACTACTGAAAAATCTGATGCATATGTTGTTACCACCTGACAATTGACGGCCCACGGCAGAGATGAGAAGATGAGTAATGTATGTACTAGATAGAACTAGTTTGGTACTTACTGTTTGTGGGTTTCCAAGCTTGTTGAGTAGTCCTGATTCTGTAGCAGGGCCGTTGGAAACCTGCTGAGGAGAAGAAAATGAAGGGTTTGGTCTAAACAGATGCTCAAAGATGGCCATGATCAGAAACATTGATATTAGTACAGCAGTTGCCACAAAACCGAAAGATATTGCACTCATTGATGTCCCCAAGTTTCCCCATGGAGCTTCCCGCTCAACAACTCCTGATTGAGATGGGGTGGGATCTGAACCTGTGTATATATTCCATGGTTTCGATCTCTCCGATCCCAAATCGCTCATAGTACTTAAATTTGCTTTCTTCAACTTCTTGTGCCAGGTGAACTATAAGTTTTTGTTCTTCTCAGCAGTCGTCGAATATGTGATTGCCAGTTAAGTAGATATTTCCTTCGCTTTTATCGTCTGTCATTGACCCTGAAAAGGTTTAATATCAGAAATTCCATCAACATCTCAATTTATGATCCAATTACAACGCCTAACTTTTAAGCGTAGAATGAATTCAATTCTAAAATAGCAGAAACAACTCTATTTTATTAATTGGGGATCTTTGATCAGCATCATACTTAAGCAACTGCCATTTTCATCCTGTATGCCGGAAATTTCTGGCACATGATGAAAATTCAAGAAAAAGTTATTGAAGCAATTACAAACTCAAAGACAGAGTCCAAAAGGGATGAATAGTAATATTAGCTATGCATCTAACTTAGAATCTCCAAGGAAAATGTGCAATCAGGTGTTTAATCTCTACTTGCACAGTAATAATCACAAGTCTGCCGAATTCAAGCACCTGAACTCATATGTAATCTGTAATCCCATCCTGTAAAAGGTTGAACTCAAACATTGTTGTGCGACCCATTCACAGAAGCGTAAGAGAGATTGGCAATTGACATTATAGGAAGTTCAAAATTCTATCATGTAGTTATCCAGTCACTTGTACGCACAGAGTGTTTAGAGGAAAAATTAGACTTTAAGGGTTGAGTAACTTTAGCATTTAGTACAATGACATGCTTTGGTTTTCACGACATCAGTCTCTTACCAGACAAGGAAAGGAAAATTGCAGATATACATCAGGTATATAAAGACATGTATAAACCATTTAGACAAGGAAAGGCCAGTTTATATGCGCAGCTGTTATAACAATGTTGAGAAAATGAGCCTTAGTAGTTTAGATAATGAATTAATGTAGTCTTGATTCTAACAATCTAGCCAGATTTTGAGGGAAAAGCTAAAACACTGAAAACAATATTCCAATTTCAGAAGCTCAATAGATAAACGACACTTACAGAGACACAGAAGAGCGTGGAATGGAGATGCAAACTTCTGAGAACTTGTAAAGAGTCATACATTCAGCACAACCATATAAAGTTAGAAAAAACTAACCTTCTCAAGAGGAAGAGTTGGAAAAGATTTGGTTTTGGTCTTCAGAAGCTGAAACACATATTATCTGAGTTTTGAGATCCTATAGCTTAGGTGCCATGGAAAAACAAGACACCCACACTTCTCAATGAATATTTTAAACCATTTAGCAGAGGCTAGGTAGCTTTATTCCTCTTACAAAATGTAGAGACAAAGTTATATGATAATCCCATTCCCAGCAGTATAATTTCTCCTTTTTCATGTCTTGATGTTCATGATATTGATGCATAACTTATTGAATACTATACCTTGTCTCAAGAAGCACACTTGAGGAAATCAAAAGAACGGGGCCTTCCTGTCTGGACAGCTGAAAACAAGAGTGGCCTATTGGTTGCTTTAAAAAGTGGTGACCTTTCATGTGCTGAATTATATTGAGATTGCACAATTTCTTAATCTTAATAACCCTCGTTAACAACATAAACAAATTTAACGTATTTGGTTTTCGACGAGGCTAGCTCGCCAGAATTTATGGTCTGCTAATTGCCCTCTTACTTATGATGAACTAAGATATAATTAGATGCACCGAGTCACAAAGCATTGATCAATTTTTCACATGGAAGATGATTATAACTATCATCAAGATTCAAGAATAAGAAAGGAAGGAAAGGAAAGAACACACGGGTTAGGCGCCAAAAAGTTAATTACTTATTGTAGATTCAGATTTATTACCTTCCAGATTAAAGGTTAAAGCTTTTGTTTTGATGGCATTAATGCCTAACCCAACATAAGTATTTAGATGTAATTATGGAAAAGGTGGCAGTATCTTCACATAATCTCCGTCTATCTTTCGGAAACCAAAAAAAAAGAAAGAAAGTGAAGCTAAAGAAAGCAAAAGCTGCTTCAAATGCACAATTAAAATGACCAAAAGGCTGCTACAAGCTATATATAAGCATAGGCTAATTTACAAATGGCGTTGGTATCGGATAGGCATGTGAACAAAGAGCATAAAAATAATAGAGGACAAAAGAGAAGATTGGTGTAAATAAATCTGATACCTTACAGCTATGCAGAACCAAATTGCTATGATTCATGAGAAGGAAGAAGTGGATGTATTTGCATTAAAAATTAATATCAGCAAAAAAAGGAAGAAGAAGAAAAGAATCGAAGAAAAGTCGTGTGACAGAGGCCACTTTTAATTCTTAGGTTCGGATCACTTGTTCCTGTTATTCTGTGCTTATCCTGTTCTATGAATATCCATCAATTCAATAAATGCACGGGTGGTCTATTCCGCTACTTCTCACATTTCTTTGCAAAATAACCATAACTTTTTGTCAAAATATTTATTTTTAATGCCAATTGCTGCATCATTTGCAACAGTTAACAGCTGAAACTTAAAATCTGGAACCACATAGCCTCTTTCCCCCTCACCAACTGAGAAATTTTAAAGTATTTCTGGAGCAATGATTACAAAGTAAATTATTAAAAAGGGTAAGAGAGATAAAGAAGAGTCCTTTTACTTGCAGGGTATTGAGTGACACTATTTTGTCAACAAGACAATCACCATGTCTGAGAATGATATGAAAGGTTATCTGGACCTATCTTAATACAATCCTACCATATTTGACAAGCCACTTCATCCCTCTCTTGTTTCAAACAAACATAAATTTCCAGTTTTTATATATTTCTTCTTGAATGTGTTAACTGCATAAAAATCATTCCACTTGATAATTAAGAAGTAAAATTTCTTTTAAAAATCGAGGTCTTTTCCTTTTTTTTGTTGAGAGAATGCAAAGAAACAAAAGATACAAGCTTGCATGCATAAAGGTGACCCAGCCGATCGTTTTTAAAGATGGTTACTTCCCCTTTTCATGTAAGACATTTGGAAAAAGAAGAGGGTCCCATGACCAAATAAAATAAAATAAAATACCAATTGTCTTGGTTGAAAGAAAGCATTATAAAGTAGGAATTGAAAATAGATTGGAGCATGTACATCTCTCTTCCTTTCCCTTTTTTTTTCAAATCATGTTCTCCAACACAAGCAATACCTTTTGCTTCTCCCGCAATTCACCACAAAATGACATCCTTTCATAAGAAACGAGAAAAAGGAAATGTCCAACTAAATTTTGGATTTAAGCACCTGCAAACTTCTCATATATATTTTATATGTATTTTATATGCTAAAAATATAGAACTCCAGTGACATAATTGAATAACTTTACCGTTATTAATGATAAGAAATCATAGAACTAGAACCTATCACTACAAGAAAAATAGGGTTTAGCGATAGAAATTACCGACGAAATGTCTTTCTCCGATAAGTTAATTTTACAACAGAATTTATCGACGGAACAAGTCATCGGAGAAACGGCCATAAATAATAATTGCCGACAAAGCACAGACTTTCCGTCGCTAATTTACCGACGGATATTTTATTTTCTATCGCTATATTTAGTGACGGTAATTTTGCGATGTCGGTAAAATTTTCAATGAAATATTTGTTTCGGTTGGTAAATTTAGTGATGGACTTTGTCCGTCGATATATTTATCGATAGATTTTACAGCACTGTTGGTAAATTTGCAACTAACTATACCGACAGAACTTAGTTGTTCGTCGGTAAATTGATAACATTTTACTGACGGATTTTGGTTTTCCGTTGGTAAATATACTGATGCTGTTTTCTAATTTTTTCCTGCATTTAATTTTATTTGATAATCTTATAATTGATGATAATTTATACAGTTATCAGTTATCTGTTGATACTATTTTGATTTGTTTCTACATTTAATTTGTTAAAACAGAAAGTTGATTGATGATATAAAGTAAAAATTATCTTAATTGATAATTAAAAATATTTTGTACAACAATAAGTATTTAACAACTATTAATTTGGTGACTACACCTACTCTATTCATTTGGTGAATGTTGATGCTCTGAATATTGCGATGAGATGCTACCCTTCCCCTTCAACTCATCTACTTTATTACGGAGTTGGGTTATATACTCCATCGACTGTTGCAACTGAGTTGCCAGTTCTTGTACTGTGCTTCGAAGCTCATGAACTTCATGGGGTGCGAACTGCCTACTAGATGCTGTTATACTGGATGTAGAAGATTGTAAATAATATATGTTCGCAAATAAACTTAAGCCAAATATCCTTTCACGATGGTCTCTATTACCCACTGTATGAAGATTGGTTTAACTCTCATCAACATCTTCAAACTGCTGAGATTGTCGGTGAATGCTTTCTTGTATTTAATCCTATTAAAAGACAAGGTTTATGTTAATAAGAGATAAATTTTAAGCATTAATATTAAAGCATAAATTTTACATACATTTGGTTCTCTACATCGGGTGTTGACAAAGGTCACACCGTCATGCTTCTTAGTGTGAGTGTGCAAAAAGAGCTGGCGGGGTGTAGGCTTCATACCCATAGACTTTCCTGCATCAGAATAAAATGTTATAAGTGAACTACAATTTACAAAAATTTCAACAGAATTTTCTCTATTTTTTATAATATTTACCCCATGTTGAAAAAAGAAAGTAACTCAACAATACAGCCATATATGACACCAAACATTTATAACATTATCATTCTCCATAATACACATATTTTTATTCTAAAATTCACACATTAAATTAAATTGAAATACATCAAAGTAAAAAAATCATAATATGTGTAAAGTGTATATATTTACAAGTCTCTCTGCATGCTCGTGGTGAGTAATAAATTCTCCAGTATGTACGGAAAGACTCTCTCCCCTAGTCCTCCACGTCTGTTGGTAGGATTATGCTCTGAAATAGACATTGTCTTGGGTGATGTCCAATACTGTTGCCAACGATTCCATATTTGTTCAGAAATATAAGGCAGTTGTACACTAGTCTTGTGTATCACACCAATAAAGTCTCGATAATGGTCTTGCTTGTCTCTCCCATACTTATAAATGACTGCGTCAAATTCAGAATCCCAAAAAAACTCTTTTTGAAAAAAAGGAAAAACATACGATAAGTATTTATAATCTACAATATTTATCTAATTAATGTACAAAATTAATTAAAAAATACAAAAAATATTTTTTGTATCTCAAACTCCCGATAATAAAATCATTTGTCGTCTGAGAGATATTCTTCCATATATAACCTTCAAAATCAATCTTTTCCTTAAATTTGGATGTCATATTTCTTGAGCACGGTCCAGATAGAATCAACCTAATATAAAAACAATTAGTTTTACATCATTTTTAAATTTAAACCTATAACTTAATTATAAACATATGGTGTTTCATATATTTTCAGTTACAGATTGTTGATAATTGTGATGTAAGTTCTTCCATCAACTCCCTCAGCTTCAGTTGGAGGCCGACTCTTTCATTTGCATCGTTTACCCATGATATCTTTGTTAGTATAGGGGGTGGTGGATGGTGTAGCAGCAAATACAAAAGGTGATGCCTCATCTGTAAGTTTAATAGTTGGAGGTAAATCATCTGATTTGGTTGCAGCTACAGAATGTAATGCTTCCCCTGGATAGTAATTGGCTCCAAATCATGGTCTGAACCTTGATTGCATCATATCCTGTTTTCTCTTGGTGACATATTTTAACCTGAAATTCATATTTTATTGAATATTCCAGAAATATATCAATTTCAATTCAATATATAACAATATATTGTTGATTCAATAATTGATTTATTAAATATAATATTATATTACAAACACAAATTAATCGTTATCAGCACTAAATTTTACAAACTACCAACCAATCTGACTTATCTCGTCATAAGCTGGAAAAATGGACATAATATACCTGGATCGCTTGCATTGCCAACACGAAAGGTTCAAATTGTCTAAATCTTCTTCGTTGGTTGATTTCAACTAGATTGTATCGGCTATGCACTTTTGTACCAACATTAAGAGTTGGATCAAATCAGTCACACTTAAATATCACACTCCGCTTTATTGGCAATGCAGGGTATTCAATTTTAAGTATCTCAATAATTTTACCATAGTAATCCATCAATTCTCCCTATATGTAAACTCCACTATTTACTGTTGTCATGCTATGACCATGATATTCTGTATAATATTTGTATCCATTAACGAAATACATCAGATATGATTTAATAGTTTGGAAAGGTCTGTTTGCAAGATCACATATGAACTTGTTCTCTATTGAATTTTCTAAAGCCTACACAAAAGAAATTATTATATTAAATAGTATAATGTCATTTGACCACTTTAAACTTCTAATTCAATCATTTCAATAATTGTAAGTGAAAACTTACATATTTCTCCAACTATCCAGGAAAGTGTCTTCCAACTTCTTTATTGATATCATCCTGTGTTTTCTCGGGCATTAGCTCGTGTAACCATTATTCGTATAATCTAAAAACATTATTATGTATTTTAGTTGTGGATAACACTAAATTTCAAAACCCAAATAATCAATTTCAAATTCAACTCCAACTTACTGCACAAAAGGTTGAATCTCTTGACAGTTCAATAAAATGAAACCATGGGCAGCCTTTATTTCTTCCTCTGTTAATATTTTTCTTGTTGAACGTCCATATGTTTGTCCAAGATATATGAAAATGGATAAGTTACCATCAGCATTACCCGTTCCTTCCCCATTGTCATTACGAGAAACTTTTCTTTCTCTTATTTGAACATGCGGTCAAAATAATATGAATAAAATATACTTACTTCCTCCACTAAATAAGCATTACATATCAAACCTTCAACTCTAGCCTTGTTTTTGATATTTTTCTTCAAGTGATGCAAATACCTACATTAGCGAATAAGGTTATTACAATTCTGTTATCAAAACATGTTATTACTTTAATTTAAATATTTAATATAATTACTTCTCAAATAGATACATCCATCGATATTGAACTGGACTAGCATGTTTAGCCTCGTGTGATAAATGCACAGATATTGCTTCATATAGTCAAAGAAGCTTGGAGGAAAAATCCCTTTTAATTTGCACAAAATTACTGGAATTTTCCTTTCTAGTTTTTTCATTTCAACCAATTTTATTTTAGATGATGTTGAGCTTTTAAAAAACAAACTTAATTATGTTATGACATCCCAAACCTTATTCGGTCGCAACCCTGAAATGCAGTTGGAATTAGCCTTTGCTTAAGCACATGACAATCATGATTTTTCATCCTAAATAACCTATACTTCCTCATGTCCACACACCTTGCCAAGTTTGAAACAAAACCATCGGGAAACTTTAGACTTTTCAACGATTCACATAAAATTTTCTTTTGTTTTTTGTCCAAAGTATAACATGTTTTTCAAAGATCTTTATCCAACTCATTCATTTTTAAAAAAGTTTCAAATCAGCTCGTGATTTTGCATTGTCCTTTGTCCGCCCTTCAATGTTCATTATGGTATTGAACAAATTGTCAAAAATATTTTTTCAATATGCATCACATCCAGATTATGACGTATCAAATTAGTTTTTCAATATGAAAAATTCTAATAGATGCTTTGTTTTGCTCCAACCAAAATTTTTATTAATGCTTGTATTAACTTCATCAGCTTCAAATTCTGTAATGTTCATCAATCTCCTACAATATCTCTTCACCAGCTTTGTGAGGGGGAGAAGGTGTTTGTACCATCCTATTTTTAATGAAATTTTGTTTATTGCGTCTAAATGGATGATCTGGAGGAAGAAATTTCTTGTAGTTGTCAAACTAAGATGTTTTGCCCATGTTTGGAAGATAAAACGCATCATAATCATTGTCACAATAAGGACAAGCCAATTTTCCTACTGTGCTTTATCTAGACAACATAGCATATGCTAGAAAATCACTAATAGTCCACATCAAAGCTACTCTTAACATAAAATTTTATTTTAGAGACACATCAGATGTCTCCATACCATATTCTCAAAGATACTACAATTCAGATATCAATGGTTGTAAGAATACCTTAATTTTATGATTTGAATTTGTAGGCCCTAGCACAATCACTGTCAATAACATATATGCCTCATTCATACACATCCATAGAAGCAAATTATAAAGAGTAATTATGATTGGCCATGATGAATATTGTTGTCCGGATTGAACAAAAGGTTGGAATCTATTTGTCGACAATCCCAACCTAACATTTCGACTTTCAGCTGCAAACTCATTATGAGTGTTATTAAAAATTTTCCATGCCAGTGCATCTGATGGATAACTCATTATTCTATCTTCCTATTCGTGTTCATTATGCCATCTTATGCGAGATGTAATATTATCAGAAGCATAAGGTCTTTGAAGTCTTGGAGTTAGCGGGAAATAATACATCTGCTTCCATGGTACTAATTGTTGTTTCATATAACGTTTTTTAGGATTAAACCTAGATTGACCACAAAATTTGCATTCTTGTAATTCCACATCATCTCTCCAATACAACACACATCCTAATTTGCGACAATCAATTTTTTCAACAAGTAAACCAAGACCCATATTAAGTTTCTTCATATTATAAAAACTATTAACCATTGTATGATCAGGAGGCAGTGATTCATTATACCATCTAAGAAATTTATCAAAACTACGATCAGAAATATGTCCTTTAGACTTTATGTTCAATATTGGAGCAATTGAAGACAATCGAGTCATTGTCTCATAATTTGACCATAATTCTTGGTCACCTGAATGTAGTAAATCAAAAAATTGTTTTACATGTGGGTTTAGTTCTTCTTCAAGATTTTCTATATTTTCCTGAAAGGTATAACCGGCTGCATCATAAACCATTTGCATGTAAGGATTTCAGTTGCACCCACATTATTTGATCTAAATCCAATCCTCCCCTTCAAACTTATCCAAATTTACTGATGAGTTTTGAGGTGTTACAAATCAATGGCTCCCCATATCGTGTCCACTCAAAATAATGTGGAACAAACCCTTTTCTTAGCAAATGGCCATTCACTTCATCAATATGAAGGAAACGAATATGTTTGCACTTTTTATATAGGCATCTGATCTTTAAGCCATCCATATATGCAAGTTAAGAACATGTATAATGAATAAAAGTTTCAACTTCCTCAACAAACTCAAGATTAATGAAACCATCACGTGTTAATCGTCTATACATCCAAGATCTATCAACATTACTCATTTCTGCAAAAAATGTTAATTTAAAAAAGTGATTTCATAGTTAGTATCCTTCATGTCCCCTAAGTTTACAGAGCATCTAAACTTTATACAACATCCCTTAAGTATTAATCAATTGAATTAATGACCTGTAATTGATGTCAATACTATGGCATTGTTTACACCTGTGAATGAAGAAAGCAAGTTCTTGTTGTGACTCCTAAGCTCGTGGAATTTTACATCAATAAGCCTCACAGAGGCTACATCACGAGTTTCCAACCTATATACCGTCTTAGGGGTTTATTATGCAAAGAACTGTCTTGTCTATTAAACCTATTAATTTTTTGTGTCAATACTAAGTTTGAATTAATCACATTGAAGTTGAAGTATTTATGTTTGAATTAATCACCTAAAATTGATTTCAATACTATAGTATGTGACATTGTTTACACCTGCGAATCAAGAAAGCAAGTTCTCGCCGTGACTCCTAGGATTATGAAATTTTTCACTAATAAACCTCACGGGAGCAGCATCATGGGTTTCCAGCTTATATACCATCCTAGGAGTTTATTATACAATTAACTGTCTTATCTATTAAACCTATGAATTTCTTGTGTTAATACTAGGTTTGAATTAATCACATTAAAGTTGTAGTATTTATGTTTGAATTAATCACCTATAATTGATTTCAATACTATAGTACATGGTATTGTTTACACCTGTGAATCAAGAAAGCAAGTTCTTGTTGTGACTCCTAAGCTTATGAAATTTTTTACTGATAAGCCTCACGGGAGCTGCATCACGAGTTTCTAGCCTATATACAGTCCTAGGGGTTTATTATGCAAAGAACTGTCTTGTCTATTAAACCTATGAATTTCTTGTGTTAATACTAAGTTTGAATTAATCACATTAAAGTTGAAGTGTTTATGTTTGAATTAATCACCTACAATTGATTTCAATACTATGGTATGTGACATTGTTTACGCCTGTGAATCAAGAAAGCAAGTTCTAGTTGTGACTTCCAGGCTCATGGAATTTTTCATCGATAAGCCTCACAAGAGCTGCATCACAGGTTTCCAGCCTATATACCGTCCTAGGGGTTTATTATGCAAAGAACTATGTTATCTATTAAACCTATGAATTTCTTGTGTTAATACTAAGTTTGAATTAATCACATTGAAGTTGAAGTATTTATGTTTGAATTAATCACCTATAACTGATTTCAATACTATGGTACGTGGTTTACATCTGTGAATCAAGAAAGCAAGTTCTCATTGTGACTCCTAAGCTCGTGGATTTTTTCACTGATAAGCCTAAAGGAAGCTGCATCATGGGTTTCCAGCCTATATACCATCCTAGGGATTTATTATGCAAAGAACTGTCTTGTCTATTAAACCTATGAATTTCTCGTGTTAACACTAAGTTTGAATTAATCACCTACAATTGATTTCAATACTATAGTACGTGACATTGTTTACACCTGTGAATCAAGAAAGCAAGTTCTTGCTATGACTCCTAGGCTGGTGAAATTGTTCTTCCAGACAAAAGCAATCTATTTTTTTAGTATAAGAAAAAGGGGTCTCTTCCCTAAGAAGAACCTACTAGTGAAGCCTCTTAAGTTCTAGCACCTGCTTACAATACATCTAAGGGAAGTTATAAATCTACCCCTTTGTCCTTAGGAGGAGAGTATTAAAGGGATAAATCTTCGTCCTCTCCAATAACTTGCTTCCAGCTTCTTTTAGTCTCTAAGGAAGAATAAGCTTTCTTAGTTGATGGCTGAGGGATAAAAGCTTGAGTTTGAGTTTGAGAGGGTAAAGGAAGGAACTCCGACAAGGAGTCGGCTTGAAAACTAGTAGGCATAAAGGATTGCATTTTGTGGTGAGAGCTAGAAAAGGAAGCATGTTCAAAAAATAGAACAATTTGTTCAAAGGCCATTAGTGGAAATAGTAATAAGACAAAAAGCGGGAAAAAGGAGTTTGGATAGACAAAAATGCCCTTAACTAAGTCACCAGAGACTAGAGTCTAGAGACATTAAGAAACCAAGGGATGAAAGGTAGGCAAGCTTCAATAGAAGGAAAATAGGGAAGAAAATTAGGGAAAAAAGGAAGGGAGAAGAATAAAAATATCAAGAAGAGAGAGGTAACAAATTCAAAAGGCTAGGAACAAGCCTTAGTAGATGCAGATAGGCAAAAGAGAGCAAGTCTAACGAGAGGGTAGAGCACTCCTCTCTAGCCATCAAAAGCTTTATAATAAATGATTATGCATTGATTGAACTTCCATTCATTAAAATGAACAAGATAAGGTTACAATAAAGTTAACAAGTATTGTTTCACATTGAATGACTTTACTCCTTTTTTTTTCGGTCTACTTGACTTAAATTGTCTTGAAACTCTCATGAATTCTATATTTTCTCCAATTTTCTCGTTGCTTCATCCTTTGATTGCTTAATATTTAAGTAACTACTTTTCTCGCTTTGTTCTTTCATCGAACTTTATCTTTTGCATATTTTTCAATTCCATTATAATATAACTATTAATAGTATCAACAAAGTCATTTATTATTTGTCGTCATCAAAACAATGAGTTAAGACCTCATTTGGTTCAACATTCTCTTCTTTTTAATGATGAAAAACATTTGCTAATATCGAATAAAATAAATGACTTTGATGACAAAAAATTCATGTGTCACTTAATATGAATAATTAAGTTTCAATATCACCATTCTCTCTTCATTTTATCAATATTAAAAAGAATATGGTTTATATGAAGCAAAACACCAAAATGATTAAGTAGATAAATGACACTCCTCCCCCATTTTAAAATATTTATCATATGAGCAATATTTCCATCGAGGCTTATATAAAATCACAGAGTAATTCTTTTGATGGCCATGTACTAATTTCAAATATCAATATATCTTTCTCTCTTTCGGTATATGTAATAATACCTTCTTACCCTAAATATATATGTCAAGTTAATATCCTGAATATGATCAATATGAAAAATGGCTATATACCACCAATGATTGTCTTTTTTTTTTCCTCACTTAGTTCAACAATTTATCTTTTATATCAATTTTCTTACTTGACTTATGTAAAGATCTTAGTGATTTTCCTTTTAAACTTGATTTTTGGAGATCCTATTGTTTTTTTATCATTTGATATCAATATAATTGATATTAACTGTTGTTATTTATTTAAAGTCACTTGATAATGACCTATAAGGTAAATAAATTAATGCTTCTAGGTGCACACACAAATTATGAGTCCTTGAAGGTTAATTCTTAGATTTTTTCACCCTATATTCTTTTTTTCTATTTAATAAGAATTGATTCAAAGAATAGTTTTACGAATATATCCAAAATCATCAAAAAATTCAAACAATGATAATTCAAAGTTTTAGTGTTATGTAATGCTCTCTTTTGTATATGTGAAAGAATAGGAGCTATCCTTATATGACTCTGAAGCTTGGCATATAATTATCATATGACATAATTTTTAATTAAAATATAACCTATGATGCTTGTAAGCATATGTAATACCTTTTGATAAACGATTAAGGTCTACAATTATAATAGGCTTAATGATATTGTTATATGCTCTTTTGGAATAACCTTACATGAAATTTGTGCCTACTCTTGCTTTGAATTTCATGTCATTTAAACCTAGATTTTGTACTATACATAAAATTATAAAATTTTTCTTTAACTTGGGACCTAAAAGATGATGTATAGGCAATAAAATTTTCATATGTAGAATTAAATGCTATACTTATTTGATTATGTAAAGGTTTTTTTAAATCAAAACATTATTAGGGATTGTACTAGCATGAAAGCAAGGTTAGGCAATGACTAATTATGTAAATACATGCCCCTTATAAAAATTAGCTTAGCATTGGATGATGTACTTTCATAAGTGTAATTAAATCCATGCCTATCGTTGAAGTAATTTTAAGCTCCCAACATACAACTAAGATTTCCACTACTTATAATGAATCTAGATTTCATTAATCTTCTTCTTCAATGTGTCATTTTCATATAATAAATTATTCTCTTTTTCATTCACAACAACTATACTCTTCAGCTTTATCATGTCACTCATATCATATTTTAATTTTTCATTTTCAAACATGCATCTATTTAACATCTTTTTAAAACATATTTATATTTGGAAGATACTTTATTCTTTTTTTTAATACTAATGGCCTATAAAAATTTGACTAGATCATTATATGAAAGCACAACATCATAATCAATATTATCATTAAAAGAATTTGAGTAAGATTATACCTCATCGTCGTTAGTTATAAAGCATATTCTTCCCACTTTATTTTTAGACTAATTGTGTTATGTCATATGATTTTAAGTACTTTCTTCTTCTTCTTCTTCTTCTCCAATTATTTCTCCTTTTTCTTCTTTAAGAACTTCTTAAATTTCTTTGTAATGAGGTTTAATTCATCCTAATCACTCTCAATTATGGAGGTTTTCCCATCATCAATTTTCTCGTCTTCAGAGACCGGAAAAAACTACACTTCTTTTTGTAGGATCAGTTTCTCTTTATGCAATTCATTTTTTTTTATATAGTTAGGAGTGATATAATTAGCTCTTTTAATGACAAGGTGTTCAAATCTTCTACTTTTTTATGACTGTTCAAATCTTCTACTTTTTTATGACTGTTATCTTTGCATCCTAAAACTTTAGTAAATAAATAAGTATTTTTCTCACCAATTAAAGTTAGTATATGTCTTTTCAAGACATCTAAGATATTTAATGATAAAAATAACGTGAGTATACATATTAGATAATAAATTATTTTTATCTATTTGAAATAATTCATATTAATGCATTAATAAGCTTACTTTGTTCTCTTTTACTTGAGTTTTGCTCTCATGTGTATTTTCAAGTGTTTATTACATGTCATAGGTGGTTTCACATATAGACACCATATTAAATTTGTTTCTATTAAGAGTACAAAACAAATTGTATATTATTTTAGTATTTAATGTAATGAGTCTCTTATCAACATTGATCTGCTTAATCTTATCCTTTGGTGTTTAGTCTTTACTTTATGTTGATTTATTGCTTTCACTGGGATATAAGGACCATTTTTTTAGATTCTCTAAATATCAATCCCTTTAACTAAAAGGAAGTATTTTATCATAATTTTTCAATAAATGTAATTGTCATCTTAAAAGAAATTGGATTTATATATACATCGACAATTTTGGTTAAAAAGAGAATCAAATTGAATCATATATATAGCAATGTCCACTCCTCTTTAACCAAAAGAGAATCAATGTTCACTATCTAAACTCGACTTAGAAATTCAATATCTTCTTGCTTTAATGGAATAGGATGAACCATCTGTATAACATCTTCTTTGTCACAGGTGAAAAGGAATCCTTTATAAATTTTGTTCTAAGTAAAATAATAATAATAATAATAATGTGTATCTCAAGTAATTTAAATTGATTTATACTAATTTAGTCAAACAACCCTTAAACCTATGTCTACTCTTTAATATCCACATAATAATTCACTATTTTCTTCTTCTAATGGAAGAAGAGTAGACCTCCATATATCATCTTCATTTTAGGGGGAAAAGTAGTCCTTATAATTATCTAACTAAATGACGGGTGAAGAATATCCTTTTGTAAATCTTGTTTAAGGTCAAGAAAAACTATCATGATG
>JAOQMQ010000005.1:14486664-14496932 GCA_027563845.1 Erythroxylum subrotundum | reverse complement strand
TAATTATCTAACTAAATGACGGGTGAAGAATATCCTTTTGTAAATCTTGTTTAAGGTCAAGAAAAACTATCATGATGTGTATACACACATAACTATCAAGAAAAACTATCATGATGGCATAGCAAAATCTCCTTTTTTTGCTCATGTCAATGAACTAAGGATCTACGTAAGTTATGTGTGCATACATTCACTCAAATGCTCTCTCTAGCCTCTCAACACCTTTTAGTAACTCTCTACTATGCCAAAGGTTCTTCCTATAAGTTTTTCTATTTATATCCAAAATTAACTCAAATAATCATTAAACTTTTAAATTTGTGATTACAATGACAAGTTTTTAGGCATGGTCGACTAGTTAGAACCTACCTTTGATTAGTAAAACATTCTTCGACTAAGTATTGGCTGCTTGAACCCCGAACCAAATAAAAAGTCCTCTCTTAATAAATTTTAAGATCCTCCATCAACTAGTTGATATTTAGTGTTTGTATAGTGAATAGTTCCAACTTATATATAGTTTCAAATAAGACATATTCACAAACTAAGTTATTTAACCTTAATTTTTCAATCCTCCAAATTCTTTCAAATATTAAAAACTTTTTTCTTTGATAAAAACTTGATTTAGAACTACCTTTGAAATTTACTAAAGTTTGTTTAAATATAAACAAAAATTTCTTTGAAACCTTTTTAATTTTTTTTCTTGATTGTGACAAAGTATATGTGATATATCCTACTTGTAAAAGATTATTTAATGATTAAATCTCTAATTCGTTGAAAAAACTAAGATAAGGTTACAAAACAAATCACAATGATTATCACATAGAGTGACTTCATTCTTTCTTGTCCTTGATTAACTTGACTTAAATTATCTTGAAACTCTTTTGAATTGTACATATGCTCCATTTGGCTCATTTTTCCATCATTTGATTGCTTAATTTATTTAATTAGTTCATTTGTTCACTTTACCCTTTTAGTGAACTTAATGTTTCTAAATATTATTATAATAGAACCACCAAAAATATCATTAAAATAAAGGTAAATTCATTAATAACAATATACCTATTATCATTAAAATAATGTGTCTAATAGAACTATTATTTCTGTGTTCAATATGTTAATATACATACAAAAAAAACTTCCCCATAAGTAAGTCACCAATCCTTTAAATTCATCCCTGGTTTGTTTGTTGTATACAGAAAATAAACTATCTGAATTTACCATTAATGAAAAAAGAAAAGATCAGAAGCGAATGAGATACAATCACTAGGAGTGATTATAACAAACAAACAAGTTCGTTGACACGATGAAATCGATTGTATACAACGTAATACTAAATTTTATGATAAGAGATGTGAAGATTTGGATAAAAACGAGATTTTATATATAAGGTATGAAATAAAATAATAATTGAGAAAATATGATTCAATCATTTATTGAACAATGCATAAGATAATTGCGATTTATGTTTTCTCCTTAGTTAGAATATCAAGCTTTGAGCTTCACGTGTAACTTTGCCTTCTCCTGGGTTGTCTGGAATCTCCCATGCCCAAACTTGGAGGATGTATCAATGAACTTGAGCTTGATCTCCTCTAAAGCAACTCTCGATGTCTGATTCAATAATGACCGCCTCAAGGCCACAACACGCTTCTTTGGCCCATCACAGCAACCCTTTATCATCACATAATCTTCCTTCACAGCACCATAGTGTGGGGAATCCTCCCATAGGAGTAACATCTTTCTCATTCCTGTTATTTTCAAACTCACAAGAGCATTACACACTCAACCATGGCTCTTAACGTCATAAAATAGAGAGATGAGGTATAATCAGTAATTGCAGAATGAGACTCGTGACCAGATCACCCAAGGTTGTAATTTTCTTATTCATCTCTGTGAGATGATGGTAACCATTCTATCCAATCCAACCCTAGCAACAGTAAATGACACCCTGGCAGGATGCCATGCTCCAATACAAGCCACCTTCCTAAGACCCCTGTGTGTTTTTCGGGGAAGTCGAGTAACACCCCATCGAGTGACCACACCCTCATAACCATTTCCCTTGGTTACTCCAATTATATCAATCATCTCATCTTTCTGGAAAACAGTATCAATTGGAATAGGTTTCTCAAAGAAGCTATGTGCAAAACCTTCTTGGGAACATCCCCCCATTCACCCGAATTTCCATTAGATGAGCTTTCTTTTGCTTCAAATCTTTCATTTTTCTTATCTACAGAAGCAAAAAAACGAAATTATTATGTATGGATTCCAGCAACCTTAATGAAAGGACGTCACTGAAAACATATAAATTTCTACCAAACAAATGACCTGGGCAGTGCTTACCTGGGTGTGTTCCAAAACCCAAATTATAGTACAACTAACCCAAATTATAGTACAATACTTCTTCATTTTCTCCAATTGAGATTGAATATCTATTTTCCCATTTTCAGATTCAAACTTCTTAAGATATGGTAAAATGCTTTCTTCTTAGATTTGCACCAGTTCTTGTAGAATCTCCTCTTCAACTCTTCACCCAAATGCTGGGTTCATACACTGTGCAGCGATCAAAGACCCCCAGGAGTTTTGACATAACCCAACAACTCCAACAACTACCATGGGTGGAGTTTCTGTTATAGTCACGGCTTCACATGTTTCTTTCTTGTGAAGCTCTAAACATGATAGATTCACAAGTGACAGTGTGTTAACGATGTTAATAAGTAGTAGCTTTAAGAAAAGCTGTAACCTCTCTTTGTTAGGCTGATACTATATAAATAATAAAGAGTTACAATTCTAATAGGAAAGAGTATATGTGAGTAAATCAAGGGATATAGTATCACATCCTTAACAATATCACATCGTTAACACCCCCCTAAGCTAGAGCATAAATATTAATCATACCTAGCTGGTTACATATAAAATCAACCCAATTCTCCACTAATGATTTAGTACAAATATTCACTAATTGTTCTCCACTTCTCACATGACTTAATGAAATCAAATTTTGTTGAACTTTTTCTTTGATAAAATGATAATCTACTACGATGTGGATGGTTGGCTCATGAAAAATATGATTCTTAGCAATGTGAAGAGCGGCTTGATTATCACATCATAGCTCTATTGGACTTGTGTAAACGATGCCTATCTCATCAAGTAATTGTCTTAGCCACATCAACTCATATGTGGCTTGTGACATAGCCCTATATTCTGATTCAGCACTTGATCTAGCTACCGCCATTTGTTTCTTATTCTTCTAAGAGATCAAATTCCCTCTTATAAACACACAATAACCTGAAGTGGATCGTCTGTCACTCAGAGACCCTGCCCAATCTGCATATGAAAATGCTTATATCTTTCTATGATTATGATTTGAATAGAGTATACCTTTTCTAGGTGCTCATTTTAAATATCTCAAGATATTCATTACTGCATCCCAATGAGATGTGCGTGGTGTACTCATGAATTGACTTACTACACTCACACAATAGGCTATATCTAGTCGGGTCGTAGTGAGATAATTAAGTTTTCCCACTAATCGTCGATATTGCTCAGTATCCTCAAGTAATTCTCCATCTTCTGCACTAAGCTTCAAGTTTGGTGCCATAAGAACTTTCAGATGTTTTGCACCAATCATTCCAGTCTCTGTTAACAAATCAAGAACGTATTTTTTTGGTAAATAAATATTCCCTTTTTACACCTTGATACTTCAATGCCTAATAAATATTTGAGTTGCCCTAAATTTTTTGTTTGAAATTGACTTTATAGGAAGTCTTTAAGCATTTGTATGCCTCTCTCATCACTAAGTGTGATAATTATATCATCCACATAAACCAACATTAATATCAGTCCTGCATTTGTCTTTTGTCAAAATAAAGAATGACCATAATGGCTTTGCTTTAAGCCAAAGTTGATAACAACTTCACTTAATCTCCCAAACCCCACTTAATCTCCCAAACCAAGCCCGTGGTGATTGCTTTAAACCATATCAAGACTTTTTCAGTTTGCACTCTTTAGTACTCCCCCCTGAGCAACAAAACCAGGTGGTTGCTCCATAAAAACCTCCTCTTGAGCTCACTATGAAGAAAAACATTCTTGACATCAAGTTGGATTAAAGGCCAATAGGAAGATGCATATAAGGAAATAAGTAGATGAACGTAAGACATTTTGGCAACTGGAGAGAAGGTTTCCATATAATCAATACCATACGTCTGAGCATAGCCTTTAGCCACTAACTGAGCCTTCAAGCGAGCAATAGAACCATCTAGATTCATCTTGATAGTATACACCCACTTGCACCCAACAACTTGCTTCCCAGGAGGTAACTCAACCAAGTCCTATGTTTGGTTAGCATCCAAAGCATCCATTTCTTCTTGCATTGCTCATCTCTACCCCTCATGAGAGAAAGCTTCCTTTATAGACTTAGGAACCACAACTGAGTCTAAGGAAGACACAAAGGCACTAAAAACAGGTGAAAGAGACTCATAAAAAATAAATGAAGATATAAGGTACTGACAGGAATGTTTACCTTTGTCAAGTGCAATAGGTAGGTTGAGATTTGGATTTCGGGAGGACATAACTAGTGAAGGCGGAGAGTTTGTATAAGTGTCATCAACCTGCGAATCTAGAGTAATGGGAGAACCTACAAAAGGACGAGAACACCGAGAATAAACTTGGGTGATAGGGGGACGAGGGGTGGAATGTTCAAAGGAAGGGGAACATACTTAACCCGATGAACTCGATAGATACAAAAATCATCCTTAGGGGAATAGGGAGACTGCACATTTGTGGAATATAGAGTATTTTCAAAAAAAGTAACATCAGAAGACACTAAATAATGATGCAATTTAGGAGAATAACAACGATAACCTTTCTGGAGTCGATAGTACCCAAGGAAGATATATTTTAATTCTTTAAGATCAAGTTTGGAGACAGATGGACATGTGTCATGTACAAAACAAGTATAACTAAAGACACAAAGAGGCAAAGAAAAGAAGGGTCGTGAAGGAAACAAAATAGAAAGCAAAGCTTTACCATTAAGAACTGCTGAGGGCATGCAATTAATAAGATAGCAAGTAATGTAGACAACAGCGGCCCAAAACTCTTTCGGGACCTTCAATTTGAATAACAATGCCCGAGCAACTTCAATAAGGTGTCAATTCTTTCATTTAGCAACTCCATTCTGTTGTGGGGTAACAACACAAGAAGATTGATGAACGGTACCTTGTTGTGACAAAAAAGAAGTAAAGGGGGCAGAGAAATATTCATTGGCATTGTCACTGTGTAATATTTTAATTGTGAATCATGTTAGGTACGAACCTCAGCACAAATGGTAGTGAACACATCAAATATTTCAGAACGACTTTTTATTAAAAAGAGCCAAGTATTTCTGGAGAAATTGTCTATAAAAGTAATAAAATAATGAAATCCCAATTTTGACACAATAGGACTCGGACCCTAAACATCTGTGTGCACAATTTCAAATGGAGACGCAGCTCTTTTATTGACTTTAGGAAAGTGAGGAAAATGTTGATGTTTGGCAAACTAACAAGACTCACACTCAATGGAAGAAACTTGAACATTAGGACATAGACTCTTTAAAGCCTTCAATGAAGGATGACCAAGACAACAATGTAGGATGTTTGGATAGATGATACTAGAGCAAGCAGTGGGACTAAGACCACAAACTAAAGGAGACTCCAAGATATATAAGCCGTTGAACTCTCAACCTCTTCTAATAATCTGTCTCGTCCCAAGATCCTTAAAAAAATATTGTATGGGTAAAATTGTACACAACAATTGAGGGATTTGGTAATTCTACTAATAGATAATAAATTAAAAGGGAAGTTAAAAAGGTAAAGAACTTGAGATAGAGGAATTCTTGAAGAGACAGTGGCAATGCCTTGCCAAGTTCAGAAGTAGCAGAACCATTGGCTATAGTAACTAGGGGTAAGTTGTTCAACAGGGTAAAATTGGATAGAATACTTGTGTCTCTAGTCATGTGGTTAGTGGGCCTAGAGTTTATTACCTAATCATGACGAATGGAGGATAGACATGTAGTGGGAGTACCTGTATGTGCTAATGTGGTAGCGGCATTAAATGAGGAAGAGTTCCCTCTCATAGCTTGAAACTGAGTGAAAGCAGCTAATTCATCTGCAGTTAGAGTGATGGTCTAAGTTTGCATCTCCTTCTTCTTAAGGACCAAGTCATTATCATGTGTTATACAAGCCTGTTGAGTTCTCTCCTTATGTTGTAATTGAGGACAATTGGCTATGACATGAACAATTTCCTTACAGTAAAAGCAAGGGCCTCTAGCTACTCCCCTACCTCCTCTATTAGAGTTAATTGGTCCACTCCAGTGAGAATCTAGGATTGGATATTACTATATTCTTCTCTAAGACTCATCAAAAAGGCCATAGCCCCAAACTGATCACGTTGTCTCTGTATTTCTTCCACATTGGTTGTGATAGGCATCACCTGATTTAATTCTTCAATTAATTTTCTAAAAAAGGAATAATGGTCTCCTATGGGAGTGTCTTTCTTTTCTGTCTTCATAATATCATGTATTACCTTATACGTGCGAGACAAGTCAGCTTTTCCATGATATAGAGATTCTGATCCCAAATCTCTTTAACTGTGTTACAATGATTCACCATCAATAGGACCCTAGGAACTAATGTTTGTCTTAATAGGCCAAACAACTTTTTGTCATCTCTAATCCACTAAGATTTAATGTCTTCATCCTGTGCAAAAGCGTCATTCATGAGATGGTCTTCCTTCATCACACCGCACATAAATGCCTCTATAGATTTATGCCACTCAAGATAATTGTTGGCACCTTCTAGTTTCCACATATTTTGGTTAGAGCAGGGATTAATTCGGCCACTGCCTTACCCGAAAAAAGCTCCATCATAGCCCTTTTAATCTCATCCATATTAACTTTCTCATCGTTACTTCTAGTATTCTTTGGATCAATAGATGTCATATCTGGTGGAACATCAACTCAACTCTCCAACGTCTCCCCATCGACCACCTTTGGTTGGTCACTTGAGCACTCCTAGCTGTTCACTCACTAGCGTTGACTCCCGCAAGTTGTGCGACCACCTTTGTCTGTTCACTTGCCAGTATCAGCCCCCGTAGGCTGCGCCTCTCCGCTGCCAATAGCAGCTTTAAGCTTAGGGCGTGATAAATTAGTGGTATCAGAGTTTTTAGGAGAAATAAACGAGGTGAGTAGGGTTGGATTGAATTACTCTCCTGCATGTTTGAGATGATGGGGCTAAATTTCTTGCTAAGTGTGAGATGGGATCCCTCAAAGTTCGTGGATTTAAGTACTGTAGTGGTCAGTAAAGGTATGCTTTTTGAGGAAGGACAGAAGATGCTTTTAAGAAGAAGGCATTGGATTGATGATAAGGTTTATTAGAATATGCTCGATGTTTAGAATTCAAAGAAGTGTTTTTGTTAATACTATTTGTCTTTATGTGTTTTCTACTTAAATAACTAAATCATTGCAAAAAAATGGTTCCCTCTTTGCATTCTCTATTCTTATGGTTGATGTGTTGATTTCAACTTTTGCATTAAAAAAGTATCATATTATGATTATGATGAACTTAAAAAGATGACTTATGAAGAAAATATATTTGTTACAAGGAATGAATTAAGAACACCTATTAATGATCAGTTCATATCTTATTTTGATCATATTTAAGTGAAAAGTATAATGTATTAAAAATTTACAATTAAGAATAATTTCATACATTATTAATTTGTAATTTATTTGAATGCAGTAAAAGAAGTTGATGCAAATATTTTGGATGAAAGTGTAATTTACGAGTCTTTAGATAACATTGGAGAATTTGAAACTTTTTACGATGATGAGACACAACCTACTTTAAAAATATAATTTTGTTTTTTACTGTTATTTTAAATTTTATATTAGACTCAAATTTATTTATTATTTGTTCATTATATAATAATAGACATTAAAGTATTTTTTATTTCAATAAAATATTTTATTTTTACTTCTTATTTATTATATACCAGTTTTATAACGATTCAATACCGATTGAACCTTTAAACCTTAAACTTTTCCTTTGACCAGTATGTCCGATTCACTTTTTAAAATATTTAGTGTATGTAAACTATATTTTATAGGGAGTTTCATTGGCTGAGATCAGTTGCTCAGTTAGGTTTAGGCAACTTGGGCTTTTGTTTTCCAAGTTAAATGGTTTGACACTTTGTTAAATAAATGGTCCCATAATCTTGTTTGAAAGATGATTCTTTTTGTTTTCTGTTTTTTTTGGTGATTATGCACAACTATGATATGAATGTTGTCGGAGTAGAAACGGATCTGGCACAATTAACGACTTGGCAAATTTCTCCAAGTATAGAAGTATTGAATATCAAAGAGTTTCTTTTACAAGGTTTTTATGAAAATGTTCGTTCATAGTGCTAAACAACCATACTTTCGATCACTTAACTTAAACTTGTTTCTTTTAGTTTTTAATTCAATACTAAAATTTTATATAATATTTAATTGAATTTAACTAAAAACTTTCATTTAAAACATTATGACATATCCTAATACGAGTAAAACAACTAAAGATGTGTTTATGCCATTAATCTTACAATTTATGGGACCACAATCTTCCAACCTCCTCAATGGGAACTATATGTTGATTGAGGGCCAAACTGAATGTCCCACGTTTAAACAACGATTAACACTAATTTGTACCAATTAGTTGCTAGTTTTCCCCCTTCTCAAGAGTATTAGTTAAGGTAAGGACTCACTTCAATGAAGATGGCCAACCTAATACATTTATTAGTAAGACATCTGATATGCCAAGTTTATAATAGAGGCTTACGACTGATAAATTTAATGAAGAGAACATTTATATTTATTATAAATTCATAAATAGTGAAGATATGTTTATGAAATACAATATATTAACAAGTTATAAAATAATTAAATAAAATATTTTAACATAATGTGTAGAATACTTTCCATTTTATATTCAAAATAATAAAAAATATTTCCATTTATTATTTTATGAGAAATTAAAATGTATTAAAGAATAAAACTCTACACAATGGGTGCATATTAGTCTACCCAAAATAACTTGGGGCAAGGCATACATTTTAAATTTTACTAGATATACATTTGAAATGTACTTGACCTTGATTAACAAACTATCATTCTAGATAATTATTAAAACTCTTTGGTTATTTGCCACGTGTTTCATCCATGCAATTGGTGGTCTTTAACCTATAGTTTTTTGCCACATCAAAGCAACTCTTTACATATTAAAGTTTTTATTAGATTCTCCAGTCTCTCTTGAGTTTGCGGTTATAGTGGTTAACGTACTTGTTCAAGATAATTTGTATTATGATCCACTTGGTAAGCTACTTCTTTATTCATGGCAATTTCCTCTCTAACTCTTGAAAACATTTATTGTTTCTCTCTTTTCATAGGTAGCAAATGGTTGATCTGAGGACAATTTCTACAATGGCTCAATCTGCCTTGATAAGTCTCTTATTCCTTTATAACATGTGTATGATATCCAAGTAGTCTCAGCTATGGCCGCCAATTAGGGTTTTTGCCTTAATTGAGTTCTAGATCTCCTTAAAGACTTTAAATTTGCAAAAAAAAGATGTCTAACTAATTCAAGCTCATTTTTGCACATTACACAAATATTGTTGATGTTTAAGAAATTTATCATGTCTAGAGTTAGCATTTTCTTTCTAATTAGGAGCCACAATAAGAAGGAGAATTATTAGACCTTGTCCTAATTATTTAAATTGTTTGTTTGGTTAATTGTGTATAATTTGCTTAATTGGTTCTTTGTGTTTGAATCATGGTTTGGATTTTTTTTTCGAATTTTTGTCTTTGATTAGAATTTGGGTAATAATAGGATTTAAATTGGAATTAAAGAGTTAGGTGACATTAGAATTTATGTTTGGTAGGTTAGAATTAATGTTTTGTACTAAATGGAAGAGTATTAGAGTTAGGTAAATGTTTAGTGGGCTTAGTGGAAGAAAGGCCCAAAGCCTTAGGTTAGGAGTAAATAAGTTAAATGAAAGAGTAAAAATTAGAGAGGAGGAAGAGCATTTTCGTGGGTTTCAGCCAAGAGGAGAGAGAGAGACGTAGGGAAGAAGGAGAAGAAGAGAGGAAGAGAAGAAATTCAAGGGAAAAGAGGGGATCTTGGTGGATTCAAGTAGGAAATCAAGTTCTAAGGTAAGATCTCCCACTTTTCTTCTTGTTTCTTTGAAGATCTAGACTAGGGTTTATG
>JAOQMQ010000005.1:14462258-14479159 GCA_027563845.1 Erythroxylum subrotundum | reverse complement strand
AGGCAATCCTTTCGATGCCGCTAGCGTTCTCTGATTTTCGCTTTCGGATAGCTGGGCTTCGGAAACGGGGCCCAGCAAGAATTTAGGGAGCAGGTTCCTGGTCCAAACCAATCTCCACTCGGTTAGTTCAAGGCCTTTGTCTCTGAGTGCTTCCCTATTAGATAAGTTAGTGTATATCCTTAAAGAATGACCTGATCATAAATATTCATCATGTCTTAAGGGATTAGGGTTATGGTCTGGCAAATGTGCTTTCATAAAATTGGGAACTCCCAACCACTAGTTGTGATTTATTCATACTTTAACTTTGCAATTTAGGGGAATTCTATCATTAGGTTATTGAGAATTGGACCTAACTTGCTCAAATTATCATATAATAGGGAAGCATTTTGCCCATTCCCAATTTTGCATGCGAATTTTGCTCCTATTTCATCCTTAGTTTTAATAGGTCTCTAACAAACTAGGAACTAAAGGAGCTTCTCTTAAGCTCCCATGGGCTTCTTCCTTTTAGGATATAGGTATAAATTCGTCTTGCCTAATATAAGTGAGTCTTAGAGAGGTAGAAGATGAAGGAGAGGAGAACTAAGAAAAATGGAGTTGGGTGACAAATCAAAGCAAGAATCATTAGTAAGGATAGCAGCACCCATGCCACCCTCTATGGAGAAACCATTCATTCTAGAGTTAAAAACCAATGGGAAACAAGAAAAAAGAGTGATGGAGACAATTAGAAAGAGAATGAGAGCCATAGGATGGAAAATTTTAGAGATAAGAAGCATAAGTCCTAATATGATGATGCATAGGACCTTAACATTCAAAAGAGGAGTCAGTTGAAAAATTAAGCTGAAATGGTCAAGCTAGTAACCTTAAAATTAGCATGTTATGTTTTAAGTTTTTAAAAATAATTTTGTGTGCATTTTTTGCCTTATTTTTATGATTTTTCAGTGAGTTGAATTGATTGAAGTTTATGGTATGAAGTGTGTCCCGTTGCTTCTCCGACCCTATCAACACCATAATCCCCATAAGTATTCTTACCTTTTTTGTTCCTTTTATTTTTTAATATATTTTTTATAAGTGTTGTTTTTATTTTTTTTAAATCCTTTTTCACATTAATGTGTTATTCAAGTGTAGGCACACACACACACACACACACACACACAAGCACACACACATATATGCATAGATATGGTTTTGGTGTGTGAATTTGCATTCTGTGTTGTTTTAGTTTTTTTTATTAGGTTAGCATTGTGTAAACATTTTGTTACATGATGTGTGCATTATGTGAATGTGTTAATGGCATAAAATTGAAAGGAATTAACTTTTCTATGAACATGATCATTTAAATTGTGAAGAAACATTAGCTTACGAAGTTTGTGTCTTAAGTGTTTTCAAGGTGAACATGCATTTTGATTAAAATATTGTACTTAATCTTTCATTTTTTTGAAACTTGTTTGAATACAATTAATTAAAATTGGTACACTTCATTAGTAGCCTTTTATGGGAGTGATTGACTAGGAAGAAGTGATGTAAGTAACTTGTAAAAAAAAACTCAAAAGCAACAAAGTTTGTTATATAAATATTTTAAATAAATTTCCTATTTGGCTAACTTGTTAAAAAAATGGGTTAAGAATAGAGCTAGTAGCCTGTCATGAATTATGATATAACTGAGTAATCATAAGCATTTATGATAAAACATTTGTTTTCACGTTAACAAGCAAAAATGACACGCCAACCAAGCTTGATAATATGTGTTGTCTATAAAAGTGAACCTATTGATCTTCTTATTAAATGTCAAAATAAATTTCATGAATGGTTGTTTAGTGATGGCATACCTCTTTAATTGATAATTAAGAATGAGTGTATGGTTACAAGCTCGAATGAATAAGTGTTGATATTTTAGCTAATATGTGTATTTAAATCAAAGCATTTCAACATGAATGAATAACGTAGTGTGTTGGAACTTTTTAAGTGATTAATGTTTATGCTTAAGTTAATTTCATGAGATTTGAAGCCAATGTACCATTATTGTATTGTTGTATGGTTGCATGTTTGTATATTTTGTGTTTTGTTGTTTCTAGTTTTAGTTTTGCTTAGGGACAATAAAAGATTTAAGTGTGGGGATGTTGATAGGAGTGAATCATAGTGTGTTTTCTAGGTATTAAAGTTTGTTTTAGTGTTTTCTTAAAGAATAATCATATGTTTAAGACTTATGTTTATGTTTTTGTTTAGATTTATGTTCTTATTAGTGTTTTGTTTGATTGGTTATTGTTTAAGGCTAGAATTTAATCTTGATTGTATGTTTCAAAGATTGTTCAATAGGTTTGTTGATGAGTGGAGACAAGAAAATTCAAAGAAAAGATCAAGAAAAAGTTGGAGAATAATGTCTAGCATAATTATACATAGCCATGTACGATTGTACTACATTTTACTTTCAATTAGACGGATATTTGAAGTGTACGATTCAGACATTGGAGGACATGTTGAGAGATTGTGTGCTAAACTTTGATGGTGATTAGGATAGATATATACCTTTGATGGAGTTTGCATATAATAACATTTATCACTCTAATATCAGTATTGCACCATTTGAGGCATTATATGGCAGATGGTGTAGAGATATAATATATTGGGATATAAAGGGTGCTAGATTATTAGAGGGACCAGAGTTAATTCAGGAGACAATGGAAAAAATAGGAGTGGTAAGGTGATGCTTAAAGGCAACTCAAGATCGACAAAAGAGTTATGCATGTCAACATCATTGGGAGATGGCGTAGGATGTTGGAGATATGGTATTTATACGGATATCACTTTAGAGGGAGATTTTGAGGTTTGGTAGGAGAAGGAAGTTGAGTATGAAATACATCAGGCTATATGAGATTGTACAATATATGGGTCATTAGCTTATATGTTAGCCTTACCTCTCAAGTCATAAAAAATTCATAGTGTGTTCCACGTGTCAATGTTGAGACGGTGCTGATCAAATCCTAGCCATGTTATATCAAGGCATAAGATTGAAGTTGCAAAGGATATGACTTATAAAGAGGAGCTAGTTGAGATATTGGATAAACATATTAGGAAATTAAGGAGATGAGAGATTACGATGGTATGAGTTTTATAAGGTCATCATCGTTCTCTGAGATAGGCTACTTGGGAAGTTGAGGGCGAAGTTTGACATCAATACCCTCATTTGTTTAGATCCTTAAGTACATAATTTAAATTCGAGGATGAAATTCTTTAAAGGAGGATAACTGTAAAAACCACAAAAGGCCTAACTTTAGCAAAACCCAACCCAACACATAAAAAAGTAAAAGCGCGCGCGTGCACACACACACACATATATATATATATAAGGGAAATGTTACACTCGAATCCACCCCAGGATAGGCAGACGGACTAATCCTCATAACTCTCCCCAAGTTTCTGTATAAGTTGATCTTTTTACCAAGTATGAAATTCCAACCTCCAGCGGAGATGGTACCAAAACAGGAGCTAAGTTACTTCAAGTATTTACTTATGGAAAATGTAAAATGAAATCTCTTTCCACGCTTAGGAGTGGCTGGGCTTCTTCCCGCACTCACTGAGTTCGAACTGCACGGTTCTGGACTAAAGGATGAACTAGATATGGACAGTTCCGATAATATTTCTTTCTTGAACAAAAATCTATTTTTTGATTTATTTCATCTATTCCATGATCGGAACGGGGGCAGGTACACGTTACACCACGATTTTGAATCAGAAGAGAGATTTCAAGAAATGGCAGATCTATTCACTTTATCAATAATCAAGCTAGATATGGTGTATCATAAGGGATTTGCCTTTTTTATTGATTCTTACGGATTGGATCAAAAAAAATTCTTGAATGAGGTATTCAACTCCAAGGATGAATCAAAAAAGAAATCTTTATTGGTTCTACCTCCCATTTTTAATGAAAAGAATGAATCTTTTTATCGAAGGATCAGAAAAAAAATGGGTCCGGATCTCTTGCAGGAATGATTTGGAAGATTCAAAACAAAAAAGAGTGGTATTTGTTAGCAACAACATAATGGAGGCAATCTTCTCTCTTTTCAGATAACCACGCCTCCGCTAGGCAGCGTGTGGAATGGCTGAGAGCGGACCTTTTTGGATATATAATCCAAGTCGAGAGTAGAGTTACGGGAACAGCCGTCTGATGGAAAATGACTTTCACGTTCGGTTTAGAGAGCACTTTTTTCGTTGAAAATTTTTCATTCCCTTTCGTGTTCATTCCCCAGCGATGAATTCAAAACTTATGGGGTAGAGAGAGAGAGAGAGAGAGAGAGAGAGAACAATAGGTAAGTTGGAATAACACCAACAAAAATAGCTTCCTCATGTTCGTTTTCTCCAAATTTCTAGCTAGTAATTGTACTAAAACACCATCTTTCTCCTCCATTTGAAATTTTACTCATGCATTTTCTCATTTTATTTTTTTAGTAGATTAGGGAGAAAATTGTGAAGATTAACAACTCAAAAATCCCTTGGAAAGACATAGAACTTCACATAGGTAAGATGTTTCAGCAAAAATTCCATCCCTTTTATTAGTGATTTTCAATCACTAAAAACTAGTTTCCAGTTGGAATTATGTTGTGATTGTTTGTGTTACCAATTTTGATGAAATTGAAAAAAACAAATTGGAGAAAAGGTGGCTGGAAAAATGAGAAAAAGAAGAGTTTAAAGAAGAGGAGATGGTGAAGAAGAAGACAATTTGAGAAATTTTAGAAAATTTAAGATATATTGAGGGGCAAAAATAAGAAATGTGAAAATTTAAGGGTAAAATTAGAATTTAATTATTAGAAGGGTATTTTTGTAATAATGAAATAATGTGAGGGTAAAATAGGAATTTTGAATAGTTAAAGAGTGTTTTAGTAATAATGGTGGTTAGATAAAGTAAGGATATTTTAATAATTAAGAATAAAGTGATAACAGGGGGTAATTTTGGATTATTAACTGTAATTGAGTTGAAAATTTTTCATAAATAAAGTCTAATATAATTTTATAAATGTTTAGGTCTAGAGGGAAAATTAAGAAGTAGATTGGATCAATCAATTAGTTGAGTCTGAAAATTAGGTAAGGATAACTTTAACTTGTACCTTATAATAATGTTCGGTTTATAAAATTTCAAAATTTGTTGTTAATATATTATTTTATGGTGAATCATATTTTGAATTAGTAATTAATTAAATTAATGATTAATAATTCCATATGTGGATTTTAAAAAATAATTTTCTTTATTTATTAAATAAATAATTAACAAAGTACAAAAAATTAATGTTTGTATTTTATTACATATTATGATGTGTATCACCTAATAATTTGGGGAAAATATGATTATTAAAATTGTTAGTTATGTATATGTATAATTAAGAATATTAGGGTAAGATAAATCACATTTAGGAAATTAGATAGAAACTAGTTTATAATGGTTTGAGAATAGATTGTGGAAGTTATGAATCTATGGCTTGCCTAGGATAGGCTATATTTGATATGTGCTTAATTAATTGTATAATTATTCTGTAACACTTAGTGATTAATGACATGAAATTGCTTAAGATACTCACTTTGGCCCATATGTGATTTTAGGCACAATTCGAAAACAAAGGAGTTAAAGTGATACGAAAGCATTATAATTGGGCAATTTTTCGAAGGTTCACACTTTCTTGTCTTCATGAAGCAAGAAGAAGAAGATTAGAGCAAGAATAATATAAGAGGAAGACAAGAAAATGAAGAAAATGGTGAAGAAGCTCACAGCTATGTATGATTTGTCATGGTTGTGAGACACATCTAACAGCTATGACAAAAGGTGTCATGTGCATGACACATTTGTCACGCCCATGATTCATTTTGCATGGGCATAACACTTATGTCACGCCTATACTGTGAGCCTCAACTAGGGTGGTTCCCGGGCGGGACACTATTATGCACGCCCATGAGACACTTATAGCTCACCTGAACCCTACATTTTAATATAAAAGCATTATTTAGGTGATGGCACGGGGGATGAAAGTTTTGGGTGTTTTTCGGCTGAAAGGGGAGAGAGCTTCGGGAGCTTTTGGGAAAGAAGAGAGTGCGATGAAACTCTCACATATGGGAGACCTATAGAGAGGTAGCTTTCTCAATCCTGATTCGGAGGTGAAATCGACACTGACGACTCTGTTAAGTGTATTTCCCCTTGTATTTGTTGTTTTCTTTCTCTTCTGGATTGATTATGCTATCCTTTGTTTAATGTTTGGATCTTGTGTAAGAATGATTGAATGCTCTATTTGATTATTTTTATGTATGAAACCATTACTAGAATCGAATACAATACGTAATCGTTGTTTTCCGATTCATTTGTATAATCATTAGGCATAATATAAGCTAGGTTAAATAATATGAGCTTGTGTGATTATTGCTTAGATTGGTTTGTTTTTCTCACTCATAAGGTGGCTATCTGATTAAACTTAGCGAGCATCTCCTAGGTTATCCGATAGCTCGGGTTAATTAACGAGCTCTTATTAATTAACTATGACCTAAGGAAAAGCTGGGATTAATAGAGCTTTTCGTTAATCAATGACCAATAGTTCAAGGAGAGGTAAAAGAATAACAAATCAATGAAATATGTTTAATTAGGGTTTAGGTCGAGATTAAACTAAAGAACTAGGTCCTTCACAAATTCACTACTTTCATCACTTTTAATGTTTATTAAATTTGTTTTCATTAGGTTAGTTCTATTTTCTTTTCTTGAACCAAACAAACCCCCTAAGCTAAACACCATTTAATTTCATTTTATAAACTTTACACATTCTCTGTGGGATCGATCTAGACTCACCACTGCTACATTAGTAGGTCTAGTTTATTTTGACTAGCGTTACGACATATTGTCAATTTTGACGTCCTTATCGAGGAGTGCAATGTTTTAGTTTTTTGTGATTTTAATTGGTGTTTTGTATATATTTGTTTGTAATTAATTTCTTTGCATTTATTTCATGATCGTTTCACTTTTTGTTTCGTGTTTGTGATATAAAAAAAATTTATATGAACGAAAGTAATTTCTTTTATAACCTGTATTCTCAATCCTATAACTAAGGTTGGACTAATTAACCTAACTTTAGTTATGAATGAGATAACCCACAAAATTACTTCCTTGATAGTATGCATAAGGCATAAGAATTCCCATATAGACCAGAAGTTTCTTATCACGACTCAGGTACATCCCTGGAAGATTTTCTTAATATTATGACCACTAATAATTTTCAACTTCAACAGAGTGTACAGGAGTTCCAACAGGAATTAAGGCAATTTTCGCAAATATAGTATTGGGCCCGTGTTTTGCGTACCGGGGCGGACTCAAGCCCAATCTAGCGGGGCGAGTGGGGGCCTCGCATACTTCAAGTTTGCACGCGACCACAACCTTAATCAGTATTGTCCTCTTTGGTCATAGGCACGAATCGAACCCATGACCTCAAGGTTTTGTTGCATTTAAATGCACGCCTTTTACCATTGAGCCAATTGCCCCCACTCGCCCTACTAGATTAGGCTTAAGTCCGCCCCGGTACGCAAAACACGGACCCAACATATAGGGTCTAGTGTCCCATATTTGGAAAACCAACAAAACTTAGGTACTTCTCTGAAGGAATTAGTTAATGTTTGTGTTTCTAATACTTTGTGATTATAGTAGGAAGAGATGCAATTCTACCAAGAAACAAGTTCTAGGATCCATAAATTGGCAAGCCAGATGGGTTAGTTAATGGAATCTCTTGACTGCCTAGTATCATAAGGAAAAGAAACACAACTATCTCAACTTGAGGTATACCCAAGGGACGTTAGCGCAGAGGCCTTACATAGTGATGAGGAGTTTGAGAATCTTAAGTGCAATACTCAAGGAATTGCTTGTGTGGAAGAGGTGGAGGAAGAGCTCGAACAAAAAAAGCTATATCTTTTAGATCAGAGGTAAATATTGAGTTTTATTTCGTTATTGATAATGACTCTTTACTTTTACCTAGTAGGTTAGAGGAATTAAACGAGGAAGAAAAAGGTGAAGAGACATTTGAGATCTTTCCAGAGTGCGTGGACTCAGTAGAGATTAAGAGTCTAAGGATAGAGAAGACGTTGAATAGGAATGATTATCAACTAAGGCCCTATTCGGAAGAAACTCACGTGGAAGAACTGCATGCGCCACAGAAGATCATAATTTTGTCACGTGAGGAGAAGTATGAAGTCGAGCCAACGATACTAAATAAAGGCTCTTCTTGGGAAGCAACCCAAGGGAAGTAAATTTCTTTTCTTAAATTTCTGCATTACTTTTTATATGCATGTGTGTTTCTAGGTTAGTTTGTTTCTTGCTTATTTTAAGTTTTCAACAAAATGAGAGAAATAATAAAACAAACAAACAAACAATTTCTCGTTTTCTATTGCTTCTAGGATTATATAATCATGATTAGAGTGTGAATTGAATAGAGAATTTCATATTAACTTAGTATGTACTTTTACTTTTGTGATTGGTCGATGTGCATTATCTTTAGAAGAGTAGTGACTAGTGGTAGACAATGCTAGTGAGATTTTGCCTTTATAGACGGACACGTCTATATCAGTCTCATTATCTTTTGATAATGTGTGACCTTCATGACATGTAAATCCTGACTTTACTTTGATTTTCTATTCAAGACAACATTTATATCACATGCATTAACGTGGAAATGATTAGGCATTCTTTGTTTCATAAGCTACATTAGCCAAATAGCCTACCCATTATATGATTTTCCTTTTGATAAGCCCTTTGAGCTTTATACCTTTCTTTGTGTACTAACCACATTACATGCTTTAAACTTAACCAAATGTCCTACCTAAGTCATAAAGCTAGTGGAACATTTGAGATTATTGAGTTTGTGGATGTACAAAATTCTCTTCATACATTTTCTTGTCTCCTCTTGCTCTAATCCTTCTTCCTCTTGCTCCATGAAGACAAGTGAATGTGGATCTTCAGCAAACGACCCCAAATATATTGATTTCGACTCACTTTAGCTCCATCGTTTTTGAATTGTGCCTAAAATCACATATGAACTAAATTAAGTATCTTAAACAATTTTATATCATTAATCACTAAGTGTAAAGGAGTAAATGTATAATCAATTAAGCACATATCAATTTCCCCGACACTTAGCTTTTGGCCGTCCTCGGGCAAAACATCAAAATTAAACCTATAGACCTAAAACATTTACTCAATTCTCATATTTTCTAAGAATACATAATCATAAGCAAAGATGATTGACTTTTAAAAATATAATAAGAACTTAACATTTCAAGCTTTTACTCATGATCAATCAACATTCAATACTAGACTGGCACAACAGATGGAAATATTTGATTGACTACCACCGATGCATTAGATGGGTACTATGGAAGTGCCAAACCTCATAGTGATGCAACACATGCACATGGTACATAAATGTCATGGACCTACGGGCAACATATATAGGCTTATTGGGTAGCCCGACAAGCCAAAGATAGAAGATGGGGATAGAGTGGGGAAACATCCAGAGAAGAAGCTACCACCACCTGAGACAGGTACTGCAACACCAAAGCCAGGTAGTCTGAGCGCTCCCAAAACTCAGCTAAGTATAGCACCATTGAAGTGATGGGCGGCCTAACTTTTGCAAATTCAAAAGACTCTCCAATGATAACAACAAAGCTTATTGAGTAGGTATGATGGCTCGTGACTATGGTTGAGTAACTAGGAAGACTCGAGAATACAGTTGGATGGATGGGAAAGCTAATGTTGTTAATGGTGAGCCATTAGGGCATTGATTTCTTGCCTCCACCATCTAGCGAGGGTACTTCCTCAGCAACTTCTCCACCTGATTAGGATCATCAACCTATAGACCCTCTTTCGTCAGACCAGCCTGGATCACATCATGAGGGAGATGCTTGACTTGTGTATATTCTTTCTTTTTCTTTATTTATTATGCATATTTTTTCTTTTCATTGTTATTTTGTTTTGTCTAACAGTATTGTTAATAGTATTTTTGTTTCTTAATTCTTTGTGTTGTTTTTGTTTGTTTTTATCTTTTTTCCCTTTCTCTTTATATTTTGCAAAGATTATAGTCTAATATTGGATGGAAAATCTTGAAATCATAAAATCTTCTTACTCAGGAAAGTACCAACTCTTTCCCTGTTAGTAATATATTCTTATATTGTGTACATTGAGGACAAATGTACAACTTTAAGTATGTGGAAGGGGTTAATGATTTTAATGATTTTCTTAAGTTATAATCTTAGTTATTAAATTTTATAAAATGACATCTTGAACTAGTTTAAATTTGTTCATCATTAATTTACTTTATTGTTGAATATTGATTTGAATTCATATTCAAAAGGACGATAGTTGCAATGGACTTGTCTTTATAAGTCATATTTTTTTTAGTCATTGAGATATTCAAGTAGAATTATAATTACATATTATTTACACTTATAAACCTATCTTTTTTGTGAGCTTTTGAGCCTTAAAGCAAATTTTCAAAAATTTTAAAGCTTTTTTGTTCCTTTCATATGTGTAATCATGCATAGTTGAATGATTTTAGAACTTGCTTTATTATGCATATTAAGACCATAGTTGCTAAATTAAAAGCATTAAAATGATAAAGGTACTTAGATTAAACAATTTATTTTAGCCTATTTTTTATAATTACCTTACCTTATTTTATCCTTTAGGAATAACCAAGTTCGAGCCTTAACCTTTTTCATTATTTATAACCCCAATTGTTAACCTTTATCTTATTTTTCTTTGAAGCCTTTTTATTGTTTTAAACCTAGAAGGATATTTACATTACTTGGATATCTAAAAATTGAAATTTTGAAAGGTTTAATATTTCTTTAATAATGGTACATGGTGAATGCTCACAATGATTGATCTAAAAAAATGAGCATAGAAAAAGAAAAAAAGAAATGTATAGTACCAATAGATTTATAATGAATGAACCTGTGTGTATTGTGAACAAGTTTCTTGTAATGTTTCTTTTGTAAATTTCCTTAAAATCACCCTTTTTATTATTCCAATCATACCTTACCTAAGCCCCATTACAACCTTATAAAGATTTTTTGATTTTTGTTTCTAGTTTACTTATAAGTGATGGAGATGTGACAATATTACAAGTCTATGGTAAGAGTTCTACTATTTATTAATTGAGAGTTTAATACTTTTCAACCTAAACACAGGAATGCATTGAATGAATTATTGGTGAGGGTGTAAATGTTTATGCTTTTGATTTCAATGAGAATATGATGTGATTACTAATATGTGCTTAATTGTTGATACGTATAATCTATTACACATAGTAATTAATGTCTTAAAATTCTTAGGATACTCACTTTAGCTTATATTTGATTTTAAGTACATTTCGGAAGTGAAGGAGCTAAAGTGACCCAAAAGCATACTTATTGAGCCATCTTCTCAATGTTTATACTCTATTGTCTTCACAGAGTAAGAAGAATAAAAATACTAAAAGAAAAAACAGACAAGATAGAGTAAAAAAACAGACAACACACAAATAAATGGACAGTTGTCCAATTAACCTAGCTGGCATATTATTTTTAACTTAGCTTTTGAAGGTATAAAGGATATGTGTGTGACGACAATAGGGAGGCTGAAAAGGGAATGGGACAATGTAACAACATTAGAGAGAGCTACCTATCCCATTCCTTTTAAAACCTAGCTTTTGGAAAGATAAAAAGGTGTTTGTGTGTGACAGCAATGTGGAGGTGGGCATGAATAACGAAAACAACACCTCCACTCTTCAGTTTTAGGCCACTTGTCCCACTCTTTTTTAACCTAGCTTTGAAATAGAAAAAAAGTATGTGAGGATTGGAGAATAAAATGGAGTTGACTGTTGAAGCAAAAAAGAGGTGTGTGAGTTGACGACTGAGAAATAAAACCAAGAGAGGGAACTGATTCATTTTGTCCTCTTTGGTGTTCAAAATGGTGTGAGAGCTGGAGCAGAATGGGTGGAACCGAGATAACACTTAGCAATTCATCATCAAGTTACCTTGGTTGATGCAGGTGGAGGATAATAACCGAGAGAGGAGAGTGGACAACAACCTATATGCCATTCATCATCATCTTCTCATTGTTTTTCAAGGTGGAATAAGGAGAAGTGGATAATAGCCATTCTTCATCAGTTTCTCTTCTTTTTAAAACAAGAATGGAGGCTATGGAGGATGATTCTAGGAGAATAATGGAGAAGATGGAAGGCTAACATCTCACCCCAGTTTGAAGGTGAAATTGACGCTCGAGTCATGGTTAAGCTTATCTCGTCTTGTTAATGTTGAATCTCTTTTCGGATTGTTATTGTTCATTTTGTTGATTGAATCTGGTTTTGTAAAGATAATCTTAATATGTTATTTGGATTATTTTATTGCAAATCGATTGTTAGAATGTTGAATATAATTCGTAATTATTATATTTGATGTTCGTTAGTAGACACTAATGATCTTGAATTGTTAGGAACAACATAACTTAGGTTAAATAACCCGAGCGTGTTACTACCTATATTGATCTATTTTCCACTTTGTAATGCGACTGCTAAATTGAATCTAGAGATCGTATCCTAGGTTATTCGGTGGCTAGGTTTAATTAACGAGCATCTCTTAATTAAGCACAACCTAAGGGAAAATCGAGATTAGCAGAGCGTATTATTAGTCCACGATTAATAACTCGAGGAGAGGTGTGAAGAAATTAGAATGATGTGATATGTTTAATCGTGTCTAGGCCAAGATTGATCCTAGAACTGAACCTTACACACATTCGACACTTTTATCATTTTTTATTGTTTTTCTATAATTTGCTTTTGCTAGTTTAATTTTACTTTATTTTCTCAATTACATAAAAAACAAAAACCCCCCATTTTTGTTTCCTTTGCATCAATTATTTTCATTACTAGCATTAACTGAACATTTCCTATAGATACGATCCGACTCACCACTTCTACAATTACTACTTTAAGAGTTCTAATTTCCCAACACAGATATACGTTTTGGTCATTTAATCTTTTATTGTATGCACTTAATGATGGCTTCAATAAAGCCCTCTTCCTCCACCAAATGATTGTTAAATCTGAAGGGCGTCTGATGATCTTATTGATAACCATGTCTCAGATAATAATTAGACAATGATATGATATTTTAAGGGTCTCTATCTAATCTTTCACTTGCTAATGCTCGATCTAGTTTTTCCCCTTTTTGTTGATTTGTTACTCTTAGTGTAAAACCAACCCTTTATCTTCAAATATGTTACTTAATTTTTTTAATACAATATATGAGTTTTATATTATAGTATCTAATCCTTACATGGCCCTTAATTTCATTTCTTTTGAGGATAATGTTAAAGTCGTTAAATGTTAGACGAGGCCTTTGTATTGTTATGAGTATAAGATCTAATTTTTCCATAAAGATCTCTTTTGAAAGTTAAAGTTTGAGGAATACATAAATTTGACATCCATTTCATAGTTCTTTTGGATCATTATTACTTCAAGGTGCATTATCTACTCATTGGAGTCTAATAATTTAATCAAAACTTCTTTGTGATTAAATGACATTATAATGCGCTCAAGATGGTGGTGTTGATTGCTTGAAAGGAGTGTCTAGTTGGTACCCAAAATTTTAAGCCTTGTAATATTTTCCTACTTCAATTTTGTTTCTAGTAATTTAAGCAAAATGAGTTTGATTTAAAGAAAAAAAATCTCTAATACTAGCTAATTTATGAGGACAATTTGTGTCCCTATGTTTTAAGCTAATATAGACATTAATAAGAGGTGGTGTTTATAAGATCCTTGCCCTTCCTCCTTCTGCCATATTTCTTTTTCCTATAGTACTAAAATTGCCCTAGTTTATGGTTTTTAGGCACTCTCTTGGTTAATTTCCATTGATAATTCCTTTCTAGAAATTTTTTCTTCTTTATTATGATATTAGGTGGTTGATTATTAGTGCTTCATTTCCCATCTTCCTTAAAACTTGCCATCCTTTGAGCATATTGCATTTCACCATTATCCTAAGTTGGGTCAAGAGTTAGATTTAAGTTGAGAATTGGTTTTTTCGTGCCATTCCCAAGTTTAAGGGGACTAGTTTCTAGATTTGTTAACTCCTCATGTTCTCTTTTTATAAAAAGTCTCCATTGAGCGTGCCATTTGTTATCTTAAAGTTTTTGTGTTGGCTTCCAATTGTAGGAGATATTGACTACATCCTTTATTAGCCTCCCACCTTCACTGAGTCTCATAATATGTATTATATTTGGGAGCTCTTAATTCAGTGTAACAATAATGCATATTTTGGAAAATCTAACCCACTTCCTTTTTTTTTTGGTTAAACCATCCGGTATCCGACGCCACACGGGCAACCCACTTCCTTTTGGCAGTGGTTTCATCATACATAATGGTTTTCTAATGTAAATAGCCAATAAACTAAGGCTTTGGTCTTCCAATATTTCAATGGAATATAGTGTATGTTCACACACAAAGGGATGCTTTCATATCTTATTCTTTCTAAACTTATTGCTGATCTCCACGGTTGGAAGAAGATAGGGAGATTGAACATATGCTAGGGATTGGAAATATTAAAACTTTAATAGAACTTGATCTTCTTTTGAGATAAGTATTTCTTGTAATCCTTTGCCTTTTTATATGGTTCTTGTCTTCTTTTTAATTCCTTGGTAAGATGGCCTTCGATCTAGAAAAAAACCTATAACAAAAATATTCTAAGTTTTTGTTCTTTCTCTTAAAATTTCTATGTCTAATGCTTTTATCTCACTTCATTATGTGTTACAAGGAGGGTAGAAATTCAAGGTGGTCTTTGAGTCTTCTCTTATTACTTTTCTCTAACTCATTGGAGTAGTGGTTGAGGAGCGAGGTTAGTTTCTTAATGGACTATGTAAGTTGCATTGAGTTAGCTCTTTCCTATGAGAGGGGCTAGATCAGGGAGGAGTGGAAAGTTCTTATCCTTGGTTAAATAAGAAAAAGTGTTTGCTCTATTGGAAGACACTAAAAGGGAGAAGATAATGTTAAATTGACTAGCAAGGAGTTTAGGAAATTATTGTAAAAGGGAAAGAAAATGGAGGGGTTTTGGGATGGTGATACAAATTACCAAAGGGCCCCTAGAATAGAGATGAGGAAGGGACAGTAGGGTGAGCTTGAAAAGCAAGAAGACAAAAGTGAAGAGGGAAGGTAGGAGAGGAGTTGCTCGAGATTTAGGTGGTCGAGAGGAGTTAAATGGGAAGAGGGACAGGGTAAGGTTGGGGATAGAAAGAAGCTAGAGAAGCTTCTTACACATCATATTATGTTTTACTCTCCTAAATTTTAAGAACATTAAGTTATAAATATTAAAGGAATGAATTTAAACCTGTAAGTCTTAAAAGCTTGATTTTTTCTTACTTACTTTAATGATGTAATAATTTTTGTGTGACATCTTTTACATACTTGGCTTATTTTTTATGATAATTTCATTTTAAAATCCTATAATTCTTTAAATATTTAAATATAATGATGATGACATGGATGTTAAATATCAAGATTTAAAAAAATTAGATCAAATTATGCAAATATATTGAGTTTGTCTAAAAAATAGTGATTCAAATCTATGATCAATTAAAAATTGACAATAATTAAACAATGAAACTTTTTATTCATCTTGAATTGAATTGGAAACTAGTGATTGTTCAATTTTGAGTGATAGTTCTTTTAAAAATAACTAAAAGTTAACCAATATTTAGTCTATCTATTGTTTTGTTCATTTTTGTTGAACAAAAAATTGATTAATTAACCAAATTCAACCTAATAAAAGAATTCATAAGCTGTAATTTTCACACGTTAAACCCATTACCTTTTAGATCAAGACCAAGGCCTTATCCATTTAAGATGTTTCCTTTCCATACTATTAATTTCTCTATCTTTAATATTGATATCTATTAATTCTTTAATCAAATAAAAAATTAGGCCACTCATTTAATGGTTTGAATTCATGGCTGAAAAAGATGGACATGTTTCGAGACCTTAATTAAATGAACATATATATTTATATTTACTAAAGGCACAACCATTATATTTATATTTGACTTATCTTGTAAATTATCCTTTACATAAAATCATAAATATATGCAATATTAAGAATATTTTTTAATGTATTATTTATATCTATATTTTAGTTAGTATATTAAATTAGATTAAATTTAATTAATTCTAATTCAACTGTTCTCATGTAGATTGATTTAGGGAAAGCGTGTCAAGTTGGTCTCAAGTTTATAGGTACACAAAAGTAATTAATTAGATTGTCAGAATGTTCCTAGTAAAGACATTTCAAGATTCAAATTAGTGAAAGTTAAAGGCTGTAAAGTATGTAGAAAATCTAATAAAGTTTAATGATTATGGTTATTAAAATTTACCTTTGAGTGGCCTTTGATTTTAAGGGTACGGTTGGTTACCCTTACTGAGTAGACAACTCACCCCTTGCTTTGGATTTGTCATAACCAAAGTTATGAATACTGTACCGGGCTCGGTACTGGATTGAGCTCTGGAATGGAACTGTACCGCTACCGATCGGTACCAGATACCGTTTCGGGAAATTTTTTAAAATTATGAAATAGTTCCTAAAATTTTTAAAAATTGTAAAATAGTTCATATTAGTATATTATACAGTTGTACTATACACTTTACTAGTTTAATGTTTACATCAACCATGTTTTCAAAAATCTTAATAATAAATAATAATGACAATTAATATGAAATAACAATAATCTTTAAATATTTTACATATAAATAATAACCACAATTAATATAAACAAAGACAATCATCATCATGCCATTATAAAATTAAGAATAATACAAAGTATTTAAAATATTACAATAATACAATTTCATCATTTTAATAAATAATAT